>CATIWR010162615.1:0-50390 GCA_949677035.1 Omphalea diandra | reverse complement strand
AGTCGCGACTCACCAAATCGCAAAATATTTTTTTTAGATACTGAAGAATAGGAATTGGACACTGTTGTGCTTTCAATTTTACATTGAGACATATGGATCACAGGTCGTCGGCTGAATCCAAACTCTCTCTCTCCTTGTGTCATATACATATATGTACATCAAATAAATGTTTGATTGCATGTAGGATGGATAGAACCTTTATGCATATGTATTTTGATATGAGTTATGTAAATGAATATGGTTGTTATAGTTATTGGTATCAGAGCTAAAATGAAAATGGTCGTTACATTGAACTAGAGAATTGATACCACGAGAGTAGAATTATTCTCTAGAGATTTTCAAAAGATATTCATAGAAATTAATGCATTATTATTGAGTTTTCTGGCCACAAGAGTAGGCATAATCTCAACAGCAGTAGATCCAATTTTGCTTGAGAAAGATTATTGGGTAATTTAGGAAATTCATCTTTAAGGATAATTCATTCTCTTGAGAAATAAAATTCTTTGTGTAGTTGCGAAAGTGTTGTGGTGTAACCCGAATTCCCTAGAAATTATTTTACATAAGAGTTTTCTTTATTTAAATTCTATTTTAATTTATTTTAGAATTTTAGATTTATTATTTGGTTGCTAGATAATAAGAAAATTTAATTCCTTGGAACTTGTGAAAATCTTCAATATATTACTTAAAGGGATTTGCGTACTTGTAAGAGTTTTACATGCAACAATTTTTTAGCGCCATTGCTGGGGATTGACTTTTCATAATATCAATTATAATTAAGATTTTTATTAAGCTAGTATTTAATTTTGTAATAATTGTGGTGATTCTAATCGTGTCTGTTTCTTCTAATAGATGAATCTTTCAATGTATTCAATGATAAAAAAGTTTATAGTTATTTAAACTTAACTCTAAAATCAAACATATGTTTCACATCTGAAGGTGCATCCAACTATATAAAAGTAATTCACAAAGAGCAACCTTGGCAGATGACATAGAAAGAGAGAGAAAGAGACAAATAGAAGAGAATTAAATGGAGGAGACAAAAATAGACTGCCAAGAATATTGATGGATTTTGCTATGCCTGAACATTAGGAAACGAAATCAAGCATATTGAGACTTGTTGTCTCCAATAATAACTTTTAAATTAAACTGGTGATCATACAGATGGCACAATGGAATACATTTAGGGGTGAAGCTGCTAAAGACCTGAATGCCTATATTTCTTGCTTTCTGGAAATCTGCATAACTTTCAAGATCAATGGAGTGACGAATGATGCTATCAGACTATGATTATTCACTTTTTCTTTGTGAGATAGGGTGAAAATATGGAAATCCATGACAACTATTTCATTTGCTACTTGGGATGCATTATCTTGTGCGTTCTTAGCAAAATATTTTCCATTAGGCAAAACTGCATAGATGAGAAATGTAATTACAAGTTTTCAATAAGAATTGGGTGAGACATTATATGAAACATGAGAAATATTTAAGGAGTTGTAGAGGAGATACCCACATCATAGTTTGCTAGACTAGTTGTTAGTCTAAACATTTTATAATGGACTTAACCATTCAGTGCATATTACCCTTGATGTTGTAGCTAGAGGTGCATTAATGGGAAAATCAACTGATAATGCTTATGCTTTATTAGAAGGAATGGCTTCAAATAATTACCAATGGGCAAATGAAAAAGGTATCAATAAAGAGGTTACAGGTATTCATGATTTTAATGCTGGCACCATGCTTAATACTAAAGTGGATGCCTTTGCAAAAAAACTTAATGGGGTGAGTGTGCATGCTATTAACACACGAATGATGAGTTGTGAATGGTATAGGGAAGGACACTGGAGTATTGAATGTCAATTTGATAGTCCTTTAATTCAAAATTCTATTAAGCATGTACATTATGTAAACCACCTCAACAGACAACCTCATAATCCTTATTCCAATACCTATAATCTTGGGTGGAGGAATCATCTTAACTTCTTATGAAGTAACCAAGCCAACTAACTCAAACCTTCTCATCCTCCTAGGTTTGCTTAAAGCCAATAAAGTGGTGTACCTATAGACCAATACAATCTATAAGAGGAGAAACAGTCGTGGGATATGCAAAAATTCTTAATTGAAAAGTTTGAGAAGGTGGAGACAAAGTTAGACAAGGTGGATAAGCTTGAGATGAGGATAAACCAAATGGAGTAGCACAATAGGAATTTAGAGGTGTAAATTGGGCAATTGGCAAAATATTTTATTGCTAGATCACAAGGTACATTACCGAGCAAGACTAAAACCAACCCAAGAGAGCAATGTAAGGCATTAACTTTGAGGAGTGGTATGAAGATACTCGACATTCTACGCAAGGGTGCGACTAAAAATAAAAAGGCATCCCTAAAAATGCCAAAAATACCTAAGAATTCAGAACCTAAAATTGAGGGGGCAACAACAAAAATCAATTCAGATAGTGATCATAAGGTGGAAAAAGACAAGGAGGAAGAAGGAAGTAAGTCTACACTAGTAGAACCATATGCTTTGCCTATTCCTTTTCCTTAAAGGTTATAGAAACGTAACCTAGATAAGAAATATGCCAAGTTTTTAGAGATGTTTAAGCAACTTCACATTAACATTCCATTTATGGAGGCATTAGCACAAATGCCTACATATGCAAAATTCTTAAAGGATCTTTTATCCAATAAGAGAAAGTCAGAGTAATTTGAGATAATCACTCTTTTGGAGGAGTGTAGTGCTATTATTCAAAACAGGTTTCCACCTAAGCTTATGGATGTAGGGAGTTTTTCTATTCCTTATCAAATTTCAAATTACAAATTTGATAGAGCACTTTATGATTTAGGTGCAAGTATTAGTTTAATGTCTCTTTCTATTTGTAGGAAATTAAATCTTGGTGAAATCCAACCAACCATGGTCACCTTGCAACTAGTGGATCACTCCATCAAATACTCGATTGAAGTAGTGGAAAATGTTCTCATAGGAGTAGGGAAATTTTACATTTTGGTGGATTTCATTGTTTTAGACATGGATGAAAATGTAGACATATCTTTGATTCTTGAAAGACCATTCTTAGCTACCGCATGGACTGTTATCAATGTGAAGAAGGGTAAACTCACCTTTAATGTGATGGGAGAATCCATAGAGTTTAATGTTTTCAATGTTATAAAACAACCCTATTCGATTAATGAATGCAAGAAAGTGGATGTAATTAACAGTTTAGTGTAAGAGGCGTTTCAACAAGACCATCATGAAGATCCATTTGAGGCTTGCTTGGTTTAAGCGACATCATCTTCACATGATAATTACAAGATTGCTAGGATAACCCATTTCTTGGAAGTAAATCCTCCATTTAGACATTATAGATTTTAGGAATTAGGCAAAGGTAAGCCTTTTCCCCTTCATTCTAAAAGAAAGCTCCAACTTTGGAGCTAAAACCTTTGCCTCTTCATTTAAGGTATGCTTTTCTTGGAGAAAATCAAACTTTACCTATAATTATTTAAGCTCATTTGACTAAATTTCTGGGAGACAAGTTGTTAAGAAAATTAAGAGAAAAAAGAGAGCAATAGGATGAACCATCAGTGATATAAGAGGAATTAATCCTTCTTTTTGAATGCATAGAATTTTTATGGAGGATGATCATAGCCATCCATTCAGTACCAAAGGAGATTCAATCCTAATATGAAGGAAGTAGTGTAGGCTAAAATTTTAAAACTCTTAGATGCAGGTATTATATACCCAATATACGATAGTTGATGGCTTAGTCTAGTACAAGTTGTACCTAAGAAAGGAGGGATGACTATAATTGCCAATAAGCAAAGTGAATTAATTCCCACAAGATTGGTTACCGAGTGAAGAGTATTTATATATTATAAGAAGCTTAATAAGGCCATTTGAAAGGATCATTTCCCTTTTCCATTGCTCAAAAGGGCTTTTGGGTCATGCCTATACAGCTTTTTAGATGGTTATTATGGGTATAACCAAATCTTATCAGTTTGAAAGACTAAGAAAAGACTACCTTCACTTGCCTTTATGGCACATTTGCCTTTAGGAGAATGCTATTCGGTTTGTGCAATGTACCTGCTACATTTCAGTGGTGTATGATGGTAATTTTTAATGATTTTTTAGAGAAAACTATGGAGATTTTTATTGATGATTTTTTAGTTTTTAGAGATTCTTTGGATGCATACTTAGTTAACCTTTCCATGGTTTTACAACGATGTGAAGAAATGAACTTGGTTTTGAATTGGGAGAAGTACCATTTCACGGTACAAGAATGTGTGGTACTTGGCTACAAGGTTTTCAAAAAAGCCATTGAGGTGGATAGAGAAAAAATAGAGATCATTAAGGAGATGCCTCTACCCACATTTGTTAAGGGAGTGTGGAGTTTCCTTAGTCATGTAGGATTTTACCATTGTTTTATTAACGATTTTTTGAAGATTACAAAACGTTTTTATAAGTTACTTAATAAAGATGTTACATTTAATTTTGACTAAGAATGTTTTGATTCTTTTTGTAGGTTGAAGAAATCGTTAACTTCAACATCCATCATAGCAACCCCAGATTGGAGCCAACCATTTGAGCTAATGTGTGATGTGAGTGATTTCACTATTGGAGCTATCTTGGGCCAGAAGGGACAAGTGAATGCACGTGATTTATTATGCAAACAAGACTCTTAATAAAGCTCATGTCAATTATGCTACTATAGAGAAGGAGTTATTGGCTATAATGTATGCTTTTGACAAGTTCAGGTTGTATTTAGTGGGTTCCAAGGGTAGCATGTATATAGACCATGTTACAATCAAGTACCTATTGAGCAAGAAAGATGCCAAGCCTCGTCTAATCCATTGGGTACTTGTATTGCAAGAGTTTAATCTTGAAATTAAAGATAAAAAAGGGATTGAAAATGCAGTAGCAGATCATTTATCTCGAATTTTGCCTCTAAAAAAAGGAAACTATAGTCCAAAAATTAAGGAAGAATTTTCGAATAAATAACTCTTTATGATTAATTTTGGTACATCTTGGTATGCAAACATTGTCAACTATATTGTGAGTGGAATTGTACTTGTGGATATATCATATTAGCAAAGGAAAAAAGTTTTTAGTAGATTGTAGGCGTTATTTTTGGGAAGAACCTCTTTTTTTACAAGCATTGTGCTGATGGACTTATTAGAAGGTGTGTTCCTAAGGAAGAGTCTCATGGAATTATAACACATTGTCATTATTTGGAGAGTGTTGGACATTTCAGCACCATTAAAATAGTTGCAAAGATATTGCAAAGTGGTTTCTATTGGTTAATAATGTTTGAGGATACATGGAAATTCATGCATTCTTATGATCATTGCCAAAGGATTGGTAACATTTTAAGACAACAAGAAATGCCATTAAACAACATTTTAGAAGTTGAATTGTTCAATGTATGGGGTATCGATTTCATGGTGCCATTTTCTCCATTGTATGGGTAACTTTGTATCTTAGTTGTAGTTGACTATGTGTTCAAATGGGTGAAGCAATAAGCTAAGGTGGTGACTAGGTTCGTAAAGAAATTTATTTTCTCAAGGTTTGGGGTACCTACAATTAATATCAGTGATGGAGGAAGTCACTTTTATAACAGGCAATTCAAGAACTTGCTCAAGAAATATGGAGTCACACATAAGATTGCCACCTTATATCATCCACAAACTAGTGGATAGGTTGAAATTTTGAATAGGGAGCTAAAGCATATCCTATAAAAAATAATGTCAAATTCAAGGAAGGATTGGTCATAGAAGATGGATGATGCATTATGGACCCTATAGAACAACATTTAAGATACCTTTAGGAATGTTTCCATATAAGCTAGTCTTTGGAAAAGCTTGCCATCTTCTTATGGAACTAGAACATAAGACTTATAGGGCTTTAAGGTTTCTTAATTTTAATATGAAAAAAGATAGAGAAAAGCATTAACTTCAGTTGAATGAGTTAGATGAAATTCACATGAATGCTTTTGAAAGTGCCAAAATTTATAAAGACAAAACGAATTTCTAGCATGACAAGCACATTCATAAACGTGCAATTGAAGTTGGACAATAGGTTTTATTGTTTAATTCTAGATTGAAACTTTTCCCTGGAAAGCTGAAATCAAGATGGTTTGGACCATTCACTGTAGTTCAAGTGTTCCCATATGGAGCTGTGGAATTGAAAGGGATTGGTGGTAATTCATTTATAGTCAATGGTTAGCAAGTGAAGCTTTATTTCTATCGAGAAATAGTGCTAGTAGGAGAAATACTTCTCCTCACTGCCCAACAAAATAAATTTTAGTGGAAGTTGAGCTAATGAGTACAAACAAATGCTTGTTGGGAGGCAACCCAACAAAAATTTTAGTTCAATTTCAATTCATTTCAATTTATTTAATTTAATTCCCTCGCATAAATTATAGTGTAATTAGGAATATTAGAATTTTAATTCTTAAATAGGAATTAATTGTAGTTGTAGTAGAATAATCATAAAATTTTATCCTCTTTTATTTAGTTTTAACAATGCATTTTAATTTAGTTAATTGTTGTGTCAGTAAAAAAGAAAATATTATGCAGGTAGGTTTACAGGGGCTATGCTAAGGGCCACATAAAGGTTGTAGAGTGAAAGAAGGAAAAAATGGTAGATGAATGATGGGTTGATGATTTAAAAGACGACCTAGGAGAGAGAAGTATTATGGGCTAAAGAAGAGTCAAGAATGCATTTCAAAGTAATCTGTGCTTTATTTAGTAGTTTGGCTAGTGTGCGTTCTAATGGAAGTGAGCTTATGAGAATTTTTAATGATAGATGGGCTTTGTTAGTGTTTAATGAAGATAGCCCAAAGAAGAGAACGTTTTTGAATTTTGTTTGATGGATCATCTTCTCCATTCAATAACCCTAAGAAAATCTTCCATAACTCCCAATCAACACTACTTCCCCAACCATGACCGACCTAAGCGGTACCCCATTTCCCCAATCTCTCACACCTTCCCACTTCCCCACACCACCATTAACCCATATTTTCCAAAACCACCTTCTCTTTCATCCTCACCCTTCAAAACCCGATCCCACAAAACTTATTTTTATTCGGCCAATACAAATTCTTCTTTTCATTCTAATATTCTTCCATTCCTTCTAATATTCTTCCAAACTCTTTTCATAGTGTTGAGAGTGAAGAAATTGGACAAAAAGAGTGCATTGGAGAAAGGATCACCATTAACTTGCTATGGAAATTCCTCGTCATCTGACTCTGACATCTCGTAGCCACCACTACCACCACCAGTACCATTTACTCCTCAATTGGAATTTGGAGATTATTCGCCAACCACCAGGTACCAAATCTTAAACAATCATGGGTTTAAAGCCAATAAATTTTATTGTGAATCTTCTTTAAAAAATTGAAAATAGAGGGATTAGTTTGGTCGCTACTTGGAGGAGTTGGATTTGGAAAATTTTCTAGGATGGTTTTACCTACTTTTACTAGAATATCTTTGGAATTTCTCACTACCATAACTCTATTGCAAACTGAAAAAGAGAGCAAACCTCTATACTTCAAGGTTAGGTTGTTGGCTCTCACAATAAGGTCCTACTCGATATGTTTAACATGATTTTCGATTTGCCTGAAAAATGACACACTACTCCTGTACAGTCATACAATAAGCAAGAATTTTGAAAGTCATTAATAAATAGGCAAACAAATTTTGCTGTGGGACAGTCAACATCATATGAGATCAAACGGTTTGACTTTTGCTACACGCATCGATTCTTGGCTTACACGCTTTGTGGAAGAGGGAAAACACAGGTGTGATTTCTAAAACTAATCTTTTTTTCTTATGGTGTATGTAGAAACACTATAAGCCAAATTGGGAATTTTGGCTTCTATAATAACTTCAAGCTATAGCCAAAGCCAAAATAAGAAAAATCATGGTTGGCTTTATAGTTGTTGTTGTTACTATCATTTATAGGGTTCTAGTATCATAACTACTCCTAAAAGTCAATAACAACTATCGAGTACCTGGACTGCTTTCATTTGGAGCAAATAAAATTATGTCAGAATATTGGGGGAGATTATATGCTTGTTTGAGAGGAGTCAACACCAAATGTAGAGGAAGAAGAGGAAAACCAACCATCGAGCCCATCCTCCAAAGTGTCTAACACTTAAATCATGGCTAGGTTAAAGGAGTTAGATAATCGAATGTGAGTCATGTAGGGGCAAATGAGTGAGTTCTTTGCACACATAGGATATAAGCCACCACTACAATAAAAAGGAATTGCTTTAATTTTGATAATATTGCTCCAATTTATGATATTTTATTATTAATACTCGAACTATGGTTTTTCTTTTATGTTATAGATCTTGTGCTATTTTGTGAATTGGGGATTGTGTGGACTAATTGATTTTGGACTATTGGTGCAATTGATATAACATAGGTTAATTTCAAAATTGTAGGGATATATTTAATTTTTGGATATTGTGGATCATTTTGTTCTTTTGGATAATATTTGTTGTTTTGGGCATTTTGGCAGTGTTCGTATTAGGTATTGGACTTATTGAGTTATTGAATTTCGATTATACGTTCAATGAGTTGAATGTTACATTTAACAGTTCTATTTTGATTTTGGAATTGTAGGAATAAAAGATGGAATATTTTCAAACTGTTGTGTGTGATAGCATAATACTATAAGAGCATTCTATCTTCATTTTGGTCATGAGTTGTGTAGAATTATAATAAATGGGTTAATGGTTGTTGAGAATGTAGTAGCAAAGGTTAGTTGAGTGTGGAAGCTTTAATGCAAATGGGAGTTTTTAGTATTTATTGAGTAAATTTGATTCTTGAAATTCTTTGGCTTATACCTTTTGTCCTTTATTTGATAAGCCACTAACCTTTAGCCATGTTACAAGCAAATAAAAACCTTTTGATCCTTGGTTAATAGGTGTAATTATATTAGTGGAGATTGATTGTGTGTACTTGCTTATGAAATTTAGTATAACATTATGTTATGAAGAGTTTCGACAATACTAACTTGTATGATTTTTTATTTTAAATTACTTCATTATAGAGATAGGTGTATTGTGATTTTTGTAATTTCTTAGTTGAATTATACTTTCAATTGTTTATAAAGTTTTGAAAAATGGAATTAAATGTTTAAAATTTCTTATAAGCTTAGAGTGTATGGTTGTTATGGTAATTCTATAAATCTAATGGTTTGCAATTGTTGAGTTGAGAAATTCTTTTGTTTGATTTTTCTTTGCTTGAGGGCAAGCAAAACTCTAAGTTTATGAGAATTTGATAGGAATTTTTTTAGTATATATTTTTAGGTTAGGAATTAGGAATTTTTCCTATTTTTTAAGTATTTTGGTTCTAGAATAAGTTAATTTATGTCTCTTTTATGTTTGCATAAGAATCTCTTAAAAAGGAGTTAAATTGTAGTTTTCAGTAGTGTTGCATGGGTTTTTACGTGGTCCATGCGAGAAAATAGAGTTGACTAGTCAACAACATAGGATCACAACAACAATTAAGTGCATGGGCAGTTGCATGGTATATGCATCAGGCCATGCAAATTGGTCAAGACAAAATACAAACTGCAGGAAGAAGGTTTCTTTTAAATAGAAAAAAAAGTCCTAGTTTGAATTCATTCTTGGTAGGCGAGAGGTAGTTTTGGAGAGAAGAATTCAGATCTAGATCTACTCAAATTTGTGAGAGAACTTTAGAGAGATTGAGAGAGTTTTTCTTTAGGATTCATTGTTTAGGGTAAGATTACTCATTTTAGGGATTCTTCTTCTAATTCATTGTGTTTCTTCAATTCTGTTTCATTTTCTTCTTTTAGAATGAACTAATTATTTTCTTCTAGGGATTGGGGCAAAAGCCCAACATTTTTTTTTATGATTATATACAAAAATTCTATTTCAAAAGTGTCGAGTTTTAATGATTTAATATGTTTGAGGTTAGTTTACTTAGATGTATGATGGCCACATATATTTAAGGGTTGAGATCTTAGATCATGGAGCGAGAGTGAAAGTCTAGGGTTAGTCATAATACATTGAACTAGAGAATTGATACCACTGGAGTAGGATTAATCTTTAAAGATTTTCAAGGGATATTCACATAAATTAATGCATTGTTGTTTAGTTTTGTGACCACGAGAGTAGACATAATCTCAATAGTAGTGGATCTAATTTTTCTTGAGAAAGATTATTGGGTAATTTAAGAATTCCATTTTTAAGGATAATTCACTCATTTGAGAAATAAAGTTCTTTGTGTAATCGTGTAAGTGTTGTGGTGTAACTCGAATTCCCTAAAAATCATTTTACATTAAAGTTTTCTTTATTTAAATTATGTTTTAATTTGTTTTAGAATTTTAGATTTATTATTATTCATTATTAGGTTGCTAGATAATAATAAATTTTAATTCTTTGGTACTTGTGAAAATCAGTTTTTATGGGAACAATCTCTACTTTTCAGTATATTATTTGAAACAAATTATGCACTTGCAACAGTTCTACATCCAACAAAGAACAACCTCATGCACGCCTAAATATATGGGCAAGGAAATACCCATGAATTGTAGTTTGGTCAGAAATGTGAAGTCCTTAGTTTTAATCGTCATCTCACCAACTAGGGGAAGATGGAATAGATGGGTTGTGTCTATCCACCACTCGAGTAATATGTGCGTCATTGTTTGGTTAACCTTCGACATCTCATCTGGTAGCATTCACAAGAAGGTCTAAACCTAAACGCCTTCCAGACGAGCTTGGACCTGAGGTTGCAAAGTCCGACCTTACTCTCTAGTAGGACCTACAGCCTCACCTCCCTTCTAGAAGGTGACAGTCCCCTATAAGGAAAAGAACAAAAAATAATAGGAGGAATGAATAATGGAAAATATGTATAAGTATGTATATTTTTATGCAATTATCGATCTCAGGAAATGAAAAATAAAAAAGGTCTAGATTCAAAGTCAAATAGATGAAAAGTCTTAGTCATTGAGGTTTAATAAAAAAACATTGAGGAAATTAGGAAGATAGTTTTCTAAAAAAATCAATCAATCGGTACTTGCGAACAAGACATTGATTGATTGATAAGTCAACATAATGGATGAATAAATTATTTATAATCCTAAGAAAATAGAAGATTCTAGGGTAACACCTAAAATTTATAGTGGTAAGGAAGACAAAAAACAAATTAAGACAAAAAGAAAAAAAAAGGAGAAGAATGCTTACCATTCCCAAAGCTGCTCCTATAAGGTGACCGTATCGGTTATAGATTGTTAGTGTGTCGCTAGTTAGAGGGAAGTTAGATGAAATCATCTTCATGGTTGTGCCCTTCAGTGGGCTCACCTACGCGAATCTCCACTGGGATTGCAGTTACTTCAGGGCATCCAGGGTCATGATGTCCTCATAGAAAACTCCTCCTAGATGTCAAACATCTCATCATCACAATACTCGGCCATGATAATCACCCAAAAAGCTAAGGAAGCCTAAGAACTATGTTCGAGACTTTGAGAGAGAGAAGAGGAACAACAGAAATGAGGAGGGTCGCTTTTAAAGCGATTTACATGGCGGACCAGGTAGGTACAACCTTAGTTGGTCCGTACAACCCTTCGATGGGCTGTACAACCCCTTTGCCAAAAGAATTTTCAAATATTTGCATGGCACATTGCATTTAGGGTTATGGTATCCTAGAGATTCTTCATTTAGTCTCATAGGTTACTTAGATCCGGATTATGCTGGTAGTATTTTAGATAGAAAGAGCACTTCTAAAACTTATCGATTTATAGGATAATGTTTAGTTTCTTAGTTTAGTAAAAAGCAAGATTCGGTTTCCTTATCCACCACTAAAGTTGAGTATGTAGCTATGGGTTATTGTTGCACCCAAGTCTTTTAAATGAAATAACAATTAAAGGATTATGGTAAAGTTATTGATCACGTTCCCATCAAATGTGACGATAAAAGTGCAATTAATCTTTCAAAGAATCCCATCCAACATTTTAGGAGCAAACATATAGACATTATGCATCACTTTCTTAGAGATAATGTCCAAAATGGTGATGTTATATTAGAGTCTATAGACACAAATCATTAATTTTCAGACATTTTCACTAAACCTCTCAATAAAGAAAGGATGAACTTCATTAAGAGAGAGTTGGGAATGCTTGATGGAAGCTCCCTAAGGTGAAAAATTAGATTACTCTAAATGTTGCATTATTCCATGATTGAATGATTGCCTTGTGTGATGTATGTAATGTTTATTTCCTTTAGATGTCCTAATTATATGTGCAATTATGCTTTTTAATGCCAATTTTCATGAATTAAACATTAAAATATCAAAGTGGGTCACAGTTTTAGACATCAAGTCTTAAAATTTCATAGTTATCCTTTTGCCTTGTAATTCACAGTCGTTATTCTGTGATTCATGGTCATGAATTACAGGTACTCATCTTTTCGTCGACAAACCATTAATTCGCGGTCTTGACTTTGGATCCTTACAGTGAATTTGTTCAAATTTCAAAACTTTTAATCATTGAACACACTGTTTATCGAGGATTTTTTGTCCGCTAATCACATTTTTCAGAATTAGCGATCATGACTTTCAGATCGTGGGCCCGAATTTGGGTAACTGCCACACATTTAAGTGATTTAATTGCCAACCTTAGCACTTCTTCATTAAATTCATTTTTGACTATTTTTAGTCGTTTTCACACCATTTCTTAGCCTACATAAACCCCCAAAATAGTGATTTTCATCACTCTTACTAAGATATCTTAATCCATCCTCTTCCTTACTCTCAAATCTTCAAATCTTCCTTGAACTCACAAATGGCCCCCAAGAAAGCTTAAAGAGCAGAGAAGGGCAAGGCAGTAGGACAACCTTTTAGACCTCGACTATGCACCAATGAAAGGGATTATGAAAGAAGAGAAGGATCGCTACAAGGAAAACGCCTCTAAGATCATCCTTTTGAACAAAATCCTTTTTACTTTTCTCCTTGAGTTGTTGGGAACCAAAGACAAAATCCATGCATTTCTTTCTAACTTGGGGTGGAAGTAATTCATATTTTATGACAAGCCCGAATATGAAAAAATTATGCGAGAGTTCATGTGTAGCGTGACTCTAAGTCGAAGAACCGAATCTCATGTTGGCCAATACGAGTTAGTATTTCTTGCTTTTGAAAACCCATTTTTAATCACTTTTGAACAATTATCCAATCTTTTCAACCTTTAAGTCGAAGATGACATTTCGTTCATCATTTCCACTATTGATGTTATCTATTCTTAGTTTTGGTTCGAGATTTCCATCGACACCAAACATGACCCCAAAACTTCCTTAGCCAAATACATTTGAACCCTACCTTTTTGGCTACTTTATCATATCATCACCTTCTCTATTAACATAAGAGGGGATGGTAACAAAAAAGTGTCCAAAAAGGATCTTGCTTTTCTTTTATGCCTCATAAAAAATAGGCCTATACAAACTGGCCGATATCTTATGGATCAACTAATTCACATTAGCATAAAACCTAAGAGTCAATTTCTTCTCCCTTCTTATGTAACTGCCATCTATAGATATGTTAGTGCTCTTAATGAGGAAAATAAAAAATTCCTTACTAAGAAGCTTCTTCCCTCTCCAAACTTTTTGGACCTCACTTACCTCATTAATGTCAAAGCTATTCACCTTGATTCTTATGCTTATACTCTGGGTGCTTTTGGAGTAAAAAGGTTAAAAACATCCCAAGCCTTCAAAAGAAAATAACTTATCATTGAAGAAGAAGAACAACCAGTCCCACCTCCTCAACAAAAACCTAATTCTAAAATCTCTCTTACCACCACGAATCGAAAATTGGACAAGGTGATAAGGATGCTCAAGAGAAGATTTCTCCTTCTTTCCCACCTACACAGTGATTTGGTGGATTTACAAGAGAAAGTTAGTCCTCCTCCCTGTCATCTTCCAGACTTTGAGGATTGGGAGGACACACAGGAAGAGGAGGACGATCAAGAGATTGAGGCAGGTGATGAAGCTGACGGAGGTGTAATGAAGAACAAGATGATTCTGGAGATGATGACAACTCTCCTATCTTTTAAATTGTCTTTAAGATTTATGTTTTTCTTTCTCTGTTGTGTTCTTAAAATTTCTTTATGTAATCATTGTTGATCCCACAGTTTATAAATAAATAAGTGTTTAATTTGCAATTATTTGTCTTATATGCTATGTGATTGCAATCTTTTATGTTATGTTGTGTGACTGCAACTCTTATAATTATGTGAGTTATTATTCGTTCCTTATGATCACTTTCTCTCACTTTTATACATTTCATATACTCTTCCATATTTACCCTCTTTTGATCTTGCCAAAGAGAATAAGTAATGCAGAAAAGCATAAGTTGAGGGGGAGCATTTTTTTTTTAACATAGAGTACTTAAAATTTTTCTTGATCATTGACTAGAATTTTCTTAAGTATTCAATGATCATTTCATCATTGAACATCCTAACTTCACAACTCATGCATTTGATTTTCTTTCAGATCAATCTAGGTTATTAAAATAAAAAAGAGGGAGATTGTTGGACTAGGTTGGTTAAACTTTTTAAGTCATAAACCTATTTTGATCTTGACAATAGAGATTGATCAGTTCTAACATTTTCATTAAGTGTTGTTTTGCAGTTTATAAGATAGTTTTTCAATTAGAAGATGGATGGAAATCAAAATCTCCAACCTTGTAAAGGTCATCTAAATTTACGATCTGTATCCCCTAAGTCGTGACCGCGAATCAGCTATAATGATGGATGGAGCTAGGCCAAAGGAATTCACAGGCTAATTTGTAGCCTAGACTTAGCTAAAGGAAATAAGGTTAAGTCACAGAGGAATTTGTGGTGGCATTCATGTCTGAAGTCACGATCACGTATTTCATAGTGACAAAGGAGGGAACCAAAGCCACAACCACAACATGCCAAGTGTCCAAAGGAAATATTAGAAATCAAAGTTCATGGGGGCGAATATTTTATCACGACCGCGACTCAATAAGTTGAAAAATTCTTCTCCAAATAGAGGAATTTATGGTCTCAGTCCCGCCCAAGGCAAAGACAACTCGTAACCACGACTTTTAAATAGCAGGTAGAACACAACGACTATTTCTCTTGGACAACCAATGGATGAAGGTCATATGGACTAGCTATTAGACACAAAATGAGATTCTCTGCAGTGATTTTTAGGTCCTCAATGCAAATTGGAAATTCGTGATCACCAAGTTTTAGTAGCGACAACGAGTTATGCCTGACAAGCATTTAATGCAAAATCTGCCTAGCACAACTTGTAGATTTGAGGATAGTTTTAGAGTAACATCTCTTTGGCGAATGTGGGCTATAAATACTCCATCAAACTAATGTAAACGCAAGAGAATTCAATTAATTGTAACCAAACTCTTGCCAATTTTCTACTTATTCTTTTACTCTTCTTTAATGTGTTATTGATTGTTTAGTGCGAGCAATAAACACCATTGTGAGTAGGTTGAGAGTTAGCCTAGATTCTAAAACTCTTGTAAGTGGTTGAATTGTGAGCCTAAAAACACTTATGAGAGGTTTTTGTATGAGCCTAGAAAATGCAAGTTGTAAGGGTTTTTATGTGAGCCATAAACACAAGTTGTATAAATTGGTTTGAGCTTGAAAACACCAGTTTAGTTGAGTGAAATACCCAATTGTGTAGAATTATGGAGTGGACGTAGGGTTTGTTAACATTCAAACCACTATAAACCTTTGTGTTTATTATTTTCATCTCATTCTTCACTTCTTGAACACTTAACCTTCATTTTTAATTTTTAATTAACCACTAATTCAGCCCCCCTTCTTGGTGCCTTAGGCCAACACCTAGTTACTGCTTAAACAATTTCAACTTCATAACAACCATTCAAAAGTCAATTTATCCCTAGGGAAGCTAAAAGGGTATTATGATATAAGAATGGCTAAAATATTGAAAGCAGATTCAAGAACATTAGTAGCTACAAAAAGGTTGCTATAGACATGCAACTCACATAGGTATTTACTAGAAAGTTATCAAAATAATATTAATACCTACTAGAGAGCTATTAAAACCTCTAGTACTTGCTAGAAAGCTATTATGATGGCTTGTAGTTGTTAGAGAGCTGCCATAATGAACTTAGTACATACTAGAAAGTTGTTAAGACCCTTAATACATGCTAGAAAATTGTTAAAACCCCTAGTACATGCTAGAAAGCTACTAGTATGCTCAATACCTATGAGAAAACTGCTTAAAACATACATAACACACTGGTACCTACTAGAGCACTGCTAGAAAAAATTTAAGTACTTACTGAATGATTTAAAGAATTGTATCCTTTGGTATCCTTTCTAATGTTCACATTTCAACATTATTTTATTGAGTATTGTTCATATAGTGATTTCTTAAATGTCATTTTTGAAGCCCTATAAAGTAAGGGACAAACTATGAGCATTAGATTTTAGGCCATAAGATGGAAGTCCAATGATAGAAAAAAATTATCAGATTTGTCTCCTAATAATGTAAGGGGAAGATGTAAAGGAAAGGATAAAAGCTTAAGGAAACCTTAGATCATGACCAAATCCAACTTAGAGCCTAGTTAAGCCCAAATTAAAAGTCACCCAACAACCTTTTAAATGGTTGTACAACCAATTTACTTGACTACACAGTCCATTATTTAGCTACATAGCCAAGGTTGAAGCCCTAACTAATGGAATGTTTTAGAACATTAACCCTTATTAATCACTTTGTTATACTGCTGATATAATAGTATGTATAACTAACTTCTTAATTGTAGAAACCCTATTTTTAGAATGTTCATGACTCCTGTCTATTGTGGATCAAGAATAAATTAAAATCAAAGATATCTTATCTCTAGTGCACACATTTCCTTCTATAAACACCCCCTATTTTAAAGAAGAGCAGAGGTTTGGAAAACCCTAACTGAACTTTGCCAAATTTTCACTATAAACACTCTAAAAACACAAAAAAAAAACTAAACCTACGAAGATGTAAGGTTGTTCTCTAAGTTTTGTGACTCTCATTTCTAAACAACCGTTATACTTTGGAGGATAAAATCAAGTCATAGTGGCTCTAAGTGTAAAATAATAGAAGAAGGCATCCTAGTTTCCCTATAAATCCCTTTTCTTCTTCCCATTTCTTTTTCTTTTTTTTATCAAAAACCTAGTCTAGGTGGGTTGTATAGACCTATAATGGTCTATACATACCACCTAAAAAGGTTAGATAAACTACTTATTGGTCTGTACAACCCTTTTTGATTGAGGACAAATTATAAAAATCTTCTTCTCCTCAATTATATTCCTTCTCTTTTCTATGATTTATTGGGATATCTTAGGAACTCAAATGGCAAAATATAGGGTAGGTCTTGTGGCCTAAGACCTATATTCCTTTAAAAGTTGAGCTAGGATCAAAATTTAACCTTATGTTCATAGTTTCATGCTTTTCATTTTAATTTATTCATGCGTTATTTCTTTTTTCTTTCCTTACTTTGAATATTCTATTTTCCAGGTTTTGGTAATGGTTAAGAGAGGGTTGTTTGATTTCTTATGACCTTAAGAGCCTTTGAGATTCTTGTTATCACTTATGGTTATGATTATACTCTAATCACCAACACTATGAAGGAGTGATTAGCTACCTAGCTAGTTCAACGCATTTATTTGCATTACAATTATTGTTTTAAGTGGAGTTGGGGAGAAAGATCAACTCTTTATGATCACTATTTTGTTTCATTTTGTGCTTAATAGATAGTTAGTAATACATGCATATCATTAGGCCTTTTGAGTTTCTATTTTAGTCTCGCAAACATCCTAGCCTTTAAATGAAGAAAGGTATATTTATGGATGCTTTAGCTCTTTAGGAGCACTATGGAGAAGGGTTCAATAACTCTAGGATCCCATTTGTTACTATTTTACTCAAGGCCTTTAACATCCTTCAAAAATCATTTGCTTATCATGTTTATTGTATTTCATTTTCCATGACTCATGTGTTTATATTTATTTTTTATTATTATTCCATAATTCATGTGATGTTGCGATTGTGTTGACTTTGGACATAGAGCTTAATTAGGTTCCCTTGACTTAGAGGAATTTTGGTGAGATCCTTTGCCTTCATGCATTTCATTGTGTTTTCTTAAGATTTTGATTTCTTGGTGGTAACTAACTTATGTCTTCTTTATATAGGTGGCTATATGTGTATGGTAGTCCCCATTATACATGTTTATATTTTTTTTGCTATGCATAATCTCCCCTATTTGACATTGGATGCATTCCCTTTTCCTTGAGAATGATTGTAACACCTTGATGACATGCTTGATTAAGATGCGTTGGAAGCATGTTTAGGACTAATAACTTGATTAATTAATAACAAAGTTAAAATGGTAAAATGTGAACCAAAGATGCTTAAAGGCTGGATCCCTAAATTCAAATGGCTTGGGGGGTACCTTCTTCCTTAAGCCATACATAATTTTCAAATCTAATCTTTGATGGGGTGAAGACAAATTGGCCCTTCTAAATGACTTAGATAGGTTTATGAGTTCATTCTTACTTAGATTCTTGTCCAGACCAAAGTCGGGTGGTGACTCCACATTCAACAATGGATGATACCAATGTATTGTCCCACCTTGGTTCCCTATTGACCACAACTTTCGAAAAGGGACTTCTGTTATGAATTATAAGGAAAGAATGTTTAGAGAACTTTTAACCCCAAGGCATTAGATTCACTCCTCTAATTTGCATAATGAGTTTTAAATGATAATACAACTATAACAAAATAAGGAGAAGTTCTAATGTTTTGCACTTTAGTGTTTTTTAGATGATTTGAATAGACCCAACAAACATTAAAAAAGGAGATTGCTTTAAATGCTAGGGAGAATATTTAGAGAACAAGTGAACCTAAGACCTAAAAAATGTTAAAGGGCTAAATAAGTTCAATAGGCATTATGCAAATTCAATAGGTGTTAGAACATTCAATGGACATTGATTAGATGTTACTCTTTTGCCAAAGTTTTCTTAATCTCTCAACGGGAATTGTCCCTTTACAACAGCCATTGGAGAAGTGCTCCAGGTTGAGCTATGTTGGACCTCACCATGGGCATTGAAGTTTTGTAATAGCCATTGATTTGAGCTAGCAACAAATGTTGTAGATTCACAACAGGCATGGGAAAAGTGTCCAAGCCTAAGCTAAAACTTCTAAAACCTAAAATGGGTTTTGGTCCTTCTAAACAAGTGTTGAAGGAGTTTCCAATGGGCATTGCGAATTGCTCAACGAACGTGGAAACCAACTGTGCAAAGTTTGAAAAATAGCGCATGAAGTTCAAGCTTTTTGGAAATAAACAACGAGCATTGTTCTCTCTTCAATAGGCATTGTAGTGAAAGCGAACAGGCATTGAAAGACATTCAACAGTTACCATTACAAGTTCAATGGGAGTTGATAAAAAGCAACGAGTGTTGTCATCTTTAACAACTAGTTTTGTAAAAAAGTTGTTAGAATGAATATTAACTATTTCAGCTGTTAGTTTTGGAGGTTGGCTATATAAGGAATATTTTTTGAGTTTAGAAAGGTTAGAGAAATGACTATAAATCATTATGAACATCCTTGTAACTCTTTATGCAAACCTTTTTGGGTGTTGCTTTGTATTTGGGTAGAGTGAGTTTATTTTTGTTACTATTTTTAAAAGTAGGTTTTATTAAGTATTAATTATATATTAGTTATCTGATTTGAAAGGCATAGACATTACTTGAATCTTTCCTTGCTAGTGGTTGTAAAGGTTGGTATTGTGCCTAAAAAAATACTAAGGGATAGGTACTTCTAATCCTGTAAATGAAAGGTTATCCTTCAGCCTATAAAAGGGAAAGTTGTCCTTGAACCTTGAAAGGGGAAAGGTTGTTCCTGAGCCGGAAAAGGAATAAAAATGCCTAAGTGAAAACTTGAGGAGTGGAGTAGGTGAGTTGTTGAACGATTTTAAAAACTCTATGTTCAATTTTTGTTTGTAGCTTTTGCAATATTTTTTGTGTTTCTATTTTTGTTCACAATGCAATTCACCCCCTCTGGGTTACCTAATCTGCCATTTAGTCCAATATTTGGTATTAGAGCTTGACCTCTTTTGAAGCTTAAGTGTAAGAGGTATACGATCATGACAGCCCAATATGAACATGGACTATAAGGACAATCAGTTATGAGACCTCCCTTCTTTAATGAAATAGACTATTAGTATTGGAAGAACATAATGTATTAATTTCTAAGATCTAAATCCATTGAGTTATGGAGAAATGTAGAACAGGGTCCATTCACTCTAATGAAAACACTTGCTGATGGGACTCAAATAGAAAAAGACATTGATGAATTCTTTGGGAAAGAAAAAAAGGCAAGTTGCCAACAATGACAAGGCCATCCATATGCTTATTTGTGCCTTAAGCATAAGTGAATATAACAAAGTGAGCATGAAGTAAACTGATAAGGAAATTTAGGAGGCCTTGGAGATCACACATGAGGGAACAAATTATGTCAAAGAAAATAAGAATGGAGAACTTCATTTGTCAATACGAAACCTTCCTTATAAAGCTAAATAAAATAATCTCAATAATGTATGATCGATTTATTAAGATTGTTAGAGAAATGAAGGCTCTTGGGAAATCATTCACTAATGAGAAATTTGTGAAGAAAATGTTGAGGTGTCTACCTAAGGAGTGGCTTGGCAAGGTCACCTCAAACAAGGACTTAAAGGACTTGAAGACCATGACACTTGATAAGTTGCTAAGAAATCTCATTAACTATGAGATGAACCTGAACAAAGAAGCAATGATGGGAAGAAGAGAGAGAACCAATCTCTGCCTCATGGCCTTGGAGGAGAGCTCTTCAAAACAAGTATGTCATAGCTTTTTTGATATTGATTTATATAAGGATGATCAAGAGTTAGAAGATATGTTTATTGTTGAAAATCTTATTAAGGCCTTAAAATCCAAAATAATGATCTTGATAAAAGTTTTGAAAGAAATAAAATCTTGAAAACTGAATTAGTGGAACTAAAGAAAAGTTTTGAACTTTTAAAAAAAGAAATTGAGGCTTTGAACTAAGAAAGAAATTTTATGAAATGTTGTATTCTAAAAATTAGAGTCTCAAGAATGAGACCTAAACTTTGAAGGATTCATTTGCATTTTTCGCAAAAGGAAAAGAAAAACTTGATCTTATTTTTGGCTCTCAAAAGACTTCAAGAGATAGGCATGGCTGAGGCTTTCATCATTCTAAACCTTTCACTTCTAAGTTAAAATTTGTGAGAGAAGATACCAAAGTTAAAGTTTCCTCACCTTCATCTAAATCACATATGCATAATCATAGCTGCACTTGCCCTCACTCTCAAAGGCCAAAGGCTATGGAACTAAGTATTGTAAGAATGAAAAGGTTCCTTCATGATTTAGGCACTAAACTTTTAGGATGCCATATCACTCATGCTTTACACAAGAGCTTAAGAAAACATCCATTTGGCAATGCTTTTATTATGGAAATTTTGGCCATAAAACATACTTTTGCTATGCTAGGTTAAGAGATGAGCATATTTATGTTGCTAACCTCCATAGACCCAAAAGAAAATGGGTACCAAATAAAGTTTAATTTTGTAGGTTTGGAAGCTCCTCACCTTCTGTTCAAAATAAAAAATCAAATGGCGATTGAAGTTAGAAAGGAGCTGAAGTTTTTGAAAAAAAATTGTATTTTTGGAAAACACAACAATTGATATCAATTGGTATCATTAACTATAATGTATCTTTATCTCTCCTTTTTTTTTTTATAACATGTTTTTGTTAAGGGGGAATTTGCTTTATAAACCAATTTTGGTATCAGTTTGGAGTTTTATTTTTAGAATTTCTAACAACTATCCTTTCTTTCTTGCTTTCCTCAATTTGTGAAGAGAACATCTAAACCTAAGTTATGTCAACTGAATTTGTGTTTGAATATCTTGGATGATTTATTAGAAGGAAGCATATAGATAGGGGGAGTTTTTCATCTCTGCTTATTCTGTACTTTTTGGAACCATCATGTTTGCCTTGTTTTCTTCAAGGAACTTGGTCTAGATTTTAGAAAGAGGATGTTTGTATGTTTGTAAGGGGAAGAACTTTATTTTTGGAGAATTTTTGTATGTCTTTTTGTCATGATGATAAAAAGGATGAGAAGTTTTGGATGCTTTGATTTATAGATTTGACTGCTTTGTTTGATATCACTTATATGCATAGCCTAACACTTGGTATCTTCTATGTGTTTAAAATCCAACATTTGTATCTTGTGTGGTACAATATTTGGTATTTTATATGGCTTGCTAAGTAGCATACTTGGTATCAAGCCTTGTATGGATATTCCAATAATTGGTATCAAACCTTGTGTTGAATTGGTATCAAACCTCATATGCATATTTTTATTATTGTGTATTTTGGTTGGTATCTTTCTTATAGTTTTGTGTTTTAACATTTGGTAACCTTTGTGTGTTTGAGTTTTATATTTGTGGTATCAAAGCATTTTGGTTTTGTCATCATTCAAAAAGGCAAAGATTATTGTGAATGCTAAGGGAAGAATATTCGAAGAACATATAACCTCAAGGCATTGGACTCACTCTTCTACTTTGAATGATGTTTTTTGAATGATAACAAAACTATAACAAAACCAAGAGAAGTTCTAATGTTTTATACTTTAGTGTTTTTTGGATAATTTGAATAGACTCGATGAATGTTAAAAGGGGAGATTGTTCTAAATGCTAGGGGGAGAATGTTTGGAGAACATGTGAACCCAAGACTTGACAAATATTAAAGGGTCAGAACAAGTTCAATCAGTATTATGCAAATTCAACAGGCGTTGAAAATCTCCCAACGAGCATTAAAGGATGAGTAATGAACACTAATTGAATGTTTTTCTTTTGTCAAAGTCTTTTAAACCTTGTAATGAATGTTCTCCCTTTGTAACAGGTGTTAGAGAACTGCTCTAGGTTGAGCTATGTTAGACCTCACCACTGGCGTTAAAGTTTCACAATGGTCATTGATCTGAGCTAAAAATAGACACTGCAGATTTGCAACAGGAGTGGGAAAAGTGTCTAAGCCTAAGTTAAAGCTATTTTTTTGTCAATTTTCAATAATTATAATTTGGGTCTAAAATTATGAAATTAATGTTTATTGGAAGTTTAATGGCATAGGAATGGACTAGATAGATACATGATGATGCTAATTGATTAATGGATGAAAGAATTGAAGTTAATTGCATTTTTGGACCTGATTGAAAGGGTATGGAAAGTTTACAGACATCATTGAAATAAAGATTTAATTTTAATGAAGAATTATTCCCCTCATGAATTGAATGAATTAGAGTCTAGAGTTGCATTATCTTTTTGTCACATGGAGAAGAAATTTCTTCGAAGATTTTTCACGGTTATAGTCCACTTAGTTATTCATTTAACATTTGAGGTGAACCTTGGTGGACCCATACATTATAGATGGATGTTTCCAATTGAGAGGTATGATATTATCTTATCCTTCTGTTATTAAAATCCTTTTTTTTTTCCTTAGATTTTTTTATGAACGCTTGTTATGGTTTATGATTGCAAGATCCTTAACGCATCTTAAATCTCATGTACGTAATAAAGCTCATCCTAAAGGCTTCATTGCAGAAGGGTATATTACAGAAGAGTGTTTAACCTTTTGCTCTAGGTACCTTGAAAGAGCAAAACAAGATTTAATTGGTTATCGAGGAGTTGTGATCGAGTAGAGAATGTTGAAGTTTATATGTTTTCATCCAGTGGACGAGTCATGGGAAAGTTTAAAACTATTATTCTTGATGATAAATCATTAGCGCAAGCTGAACGCTATGTCTTGCGTGATTGTGATAAAACTTCTCAATTTTGTTACTAATCTTTATTTAATATCACAGGTGCAAATAGTTTATTAAGTCAATATAATCTTTACATAATAAATAAACGATCATTGTTAATGAGGTGAATTTTAGCTGCTCAACGTCAAATCCATTCTAATAGTTGACCTAGCCAAAATATTGAATTTAAATGGGTGGTTGAACAATTTCCTAGTTGGCTTGCAAGAAAAGTGTGATATGATTGCTATTCACTTGTACAAGTGTTTTTAATGCCTATGTTAAAAGTGTAATTAAACTAACATTATTACGTCATCGTCATTTTAGGTGCCTAAACTGTTTAGATAGAAATATTCAACTAAAATAGTAGCAACTGCTCATGGTCCAAATAATATTGTAAAAAGATTCAATGGTTTTATTATCAATAAGTTTAGATTTCACACTGGAAGTCGTGAGAAGTTTGAAAAACTCAAAACAGTGGTATTATGTTGGAAGCAGATGACATTACTTATTATTGTGCACTTATCGATGTTTATGAGTTGAATTATTTTGGTAAATTTAAGGTTGTATTATTTCATTGTGATTGGGTGAATGTCAAATCTGCTAAAGGATTAAGGTGACTCAATTGGGCAAATTCTGCTGAACTTCTCCAAATTGATACATACAGGGGAGCTTTTAAAAGACGACCCTTTTGTGTTTTCATCTTAAGCTAAACAATTATTTCATGTGTAAGATCCAAAGAATACAAAATGATTTTATGTAATTAGGATAAAGCCAAGAGACTTGTATGGTACTGGTGTTTTATCAAATGAAGATGATGATGAAACTTACACCCAATTCGTGTCTCATAGTGTTGTGTTGCTAGATGATATAAATGGTTGTATAAGTTGGGCTTGGATGGATGCCTAAGGAGAGACAATTATTTTATATTTACCATGAACTTTTGTAATCTTGAGTATTAACCTTATGTAAAAATTTGAGTATATGGGTGTTGTATTTTTCTTATTTATTTAGGTTTTTTCAGGTATCGATTGTGCAGATTTTTCTTACACTATATGGTGATATGCTTCTTGTTAATAAATATTCTTTATAATTGTCTTATTGAAAAAACTATCGTATAATTACTTTTTTATTTTAAATTTCATATGTGCAGGTATTTAACTATATTTTTTATTTTAAATTATGTATATGCTAGTATTTAATTATATATTTTTTATTTTAAATTCTTTACTTTTGGAAGTATTTAATTATGGTATTATCAAAACATACACGTCTTGCAACCTCCCAAGCAAATGCACAACTTGCTAGGACTTCAGTTAGAGGTGGACCACTTTCTAGGACTTTATTTGGAGATAGACAACTTGCTAGGACTTCACATAAAGGTGGACAACCTGCTAACATCTCATTTAGGGGTGGATAACCTTTTAAGAGTGCATATGGTGGTAGGCAGCATATTGGAACTTCTCATGCAAGTGCATAACCTATAGGAATTGCTCAAGCAAATTGACAACATGAATGAACCCCATAAGCAAATTCAGAACCTACTTCTCATTATCAACATGTCCCTCAAACCAAGCAAACAACAAATCAACAACCACTGCGTGATCTAGGCAAGCAAGTGTATATGGAGACATGGCAAATTATTGTTAATCTATCTTAGATTAAATTAGAGCATTACTATATTATTCAAATCCTTTTTATCGTTTAATTTTTTATAGACAGAATGGTTTATCAGAACAAAAAAGGATTAATGAGTGCAATGGATGTGTGGACAATGCCAACAAAAATAAAATCATTATTCAATGCAATGCTTTATGGCAACCAATTAAAAAAAATAGAGGCATATTAGGTGGATGGTTAGGTTCAATTGTTAGAAAACAGGCTTTATACCCAGTAAATTTTACAAGTTGGAAAGAGATGCCTTTAGGTTTCAAGGAGGAGATTTTTGCCCTTGTTCGAGAAAGCATATTATATCTCTAAGATAACTACATCTATTATAGTCTATATGGTTAATTTTTAACTATTTATAATAATTTAATACAATTCTATCATTACTTTTAGGAGAAGTTTCTTCTTCTTATTGGAAATGGTATTGAAATGTAGATATTACGCTCAACTCTTTCAAAATGGAAAGATTACAAGTATGATCTTAAATGCAAGTGCATGTTCAAGGATTTAGACAGGGACCGAACAGCTAAGCATTTTACTCCAAAGGTTGATCATGCACAATGGAAGGCGCTTGTGTACTATTGGTTTTCAGAAAAAGGAAAGGTCGGACTCATTATGCCTAATAAAGCATATAATTTATATTTACTATAAATAAATAATTCTAATATTATTTGTGCATTTTTATATGATTTTGGACGGCATTATTCTGATGTGGGAAGAAAGTCACATGCCCATCTCACAACTCCACATACGTTGGGTTCAAAAAGTTATGCTAGGAAATGAGATGAATTTATGTAACTTGTCCGCCAAATTTTAAAACTTTCTAAATGTCTACAATTTTTTTATATTTAATCTATTAAAATATTATTGGCAGGAAACTAAACATGGACATGTCGAGTTCTACACATTATCTCATCAACATAAAGATGGAAATTTTGTTCATCAAGATGTTCAAGAGATCACAGTATATGCTTCAACTGTGTTGATTTTGTTCATTCTTTATTTTGGTTTTTTTTAGTTTGTTTTTAATAACGAAAATGTGTTTGTTTCTTCTTCTTCTTCTTCTTCTTCTTCTTTTTTGTATACAAGAGCAGGCTCCAACTAGGTTACTTGAATGTGTTGGTACATCTGAATTGTCAAAAGCTACGAGCCAAGTTGAAAAAGAAATTTTCAAAGAACTTCTAGATGAAGAACAATATGGAAGGATGACGAGCATGGGAATTGGGGTTACTCCAACTCAACTAAAATAGATGCAAGCTAGAATTAAATCTATAGTTTCTGGGGAGTCCAACATTGAGGTTCAACGTCTTAAGGCAGAGATTGCTAATGTAGTAAGTGACTATGAAGCAAAGTTATCTAAAATGCAATCTCAACGTTCATTTTTTGCTTTTGCCTACAAAAATTTATATCCATATCTGCAATGGCACTCCAACAACAAAATGATGCGACAACTTTAGATTAGGTATTCTTTTATAGGAAATTTTAAATAGTGTTTTATGGATACTAATTATGTGTAAAATATCATATCTTGACAGTTATTGAAAGTTGAAAATTGTAAACTGTCATTTATCATTTTCTATAACCTACAATTAGAAAGGTGGCTGCATCTTGTGTTCAATAAGAAGAGAGATTTTTTTTAATTTACAAACGTAGAATTTTAAGTGGCTACATCATGTTTAGGATTTGTATTATTATCTTCAATGTGTAGACTAATTACAAAGGTAATAATATGAGGTAATTACAGATTGATAGTAATAAAAATAGACTTTAACTAACTACAATAATATCATAACAGTTTTAAGGATTATTGAAAATTTCTACTTTCCTTCTTAGTTAGCTAAACAAAGGAAATTATTTGAGTTTGTGCATCCTTTCACTTACATTATATTGTTTTCTTCTTTACTTATTTGTTGTTGATTTGTCTTTTATAAATAAGTTTGTTGAGTATATGATTATGCTCGTGATTATATTTCATTCAATGATTAATTTGTAGGTTCATGATATCTTTAATACCCCTGGAGATAAACTATAGTCCAAATTAACATCCAACACTCGATCACACTTTTAAATGGACTCTTGGTGTAGAAGCCATTCTTTTTGCTATGTTTATGCTATTGATTTTGGACCTTGTACTTATTTTAAACTCTTATAATCTTACTTGACATTTTATAACACATGATACATAGTGTGATTGACATTTTGTAGTAGTCTAAATGTTGAAACTTTTTGGGTAATATTCTTGCTATTGTAATTAGTTATTGAACTTGTTGGTTGTAAACAATTTGTTTAAATTTTATAAATTCAAGAAGTGTATATAATCCAAATTATTGTTATCAATTTCAAGTTTAATTATATATTTTAGATGCTCTTTTGGTTGCATAAGAAAGTAGGTATTATAGTAAATGAAATAAATAAATGGTATTATCCATTAATGATTATCAAGATCTCTTCTATAAAAAGTATATCAATACCTGCATTTATTAAAAAATGAAATTTGTAAGTTTGATAACATTAAAATTTATCTCATAATGATTAAAACGGAGACCTTGTTAAGCATTTAAAATTTTGGAAATATTGTTTGTTGACCTTTATAAGAGTAGCCATATGTTATAGACAATTAGAAAGTATACAACTTGTAATGTTGTTAAATTAGGGATGCTTTTAGAAAGTTTCCTCAAGTGATTACTTTGCTACACTTAATTGGGCAACTATATGTTAAAGACAATAAGTACAATGTAATGTTATAAAAATAGGGATGCTTTAACAAAGTGTCCCCAATTGATTACTTAGCTACACTTTATTAGGTAGTTATATGGCTACCAAATTTCATCCCAATAGACATTGAATACATAGTCGTTCTTATCTCGACTCCTTGTATAATACACACTTGGCGACACTTTTTATCAGTGTCTAGATATGAGTTGGATACCCTTTAAAGGGTAGCTAAATTGAAAAAAAAAATGCAGTTATCTCCTATTTTCCCATAGTGTAATGAATCAGATTATGTATTAGTGACTTATGATGCATTATAAAATATGTATGATGTGAAAAACATGTGAATGAAGACACAAAACATCATTAGGCATAATGTGAGGCAAGATTATGGATCATTTGTGTCCTAAGAACCTCTTCCAAACTTTCCTAAGTGTGATTGATGTACCAAGATCAATATAAAAAGCAATCCTAGCCATGAAAGGGGCTAGGATTCATGTTAATGCAAAAACATGAATAACATATCAAAGTGATAAGGAATACTTAAATAGATAACATGTTAAAAGTAATAAATTGGGATCCTTGGTGCTTAAAACATCTCCCAAACATAGCATCTTTACAATATAATCCATTGAGATGGTAAGGAGACTAAGTTGGTCATGTAGAAGGCCAACCAAACCTCCTTCAAGATTATAAGAAGAAAGATAGTAAAATAATCAAACAAAACACCATAAGTAATCATAAAACCTAATGGAATTAAGGGGTTCATTGGCTTTGTAGCCTTTTCCCATCTCTTTCCCCTAAACTCATGCTTAAAATGACAATAAACTCAGGCAAATAAAGCATAGTGTGTTAATAACCCACTAAATCTTATTTGTTTATGAAATATGGCCAAGATATGGTGGATGGAAATCTTTGGTTATTGGAACCTACCACATCTTGTTGGGCTCAAGAAATGAAAAAAGAAGGACAAAAACACAAAGGAAACAAGAAAGAGTGTGTTTTGTGAATAGTGCATATGAACAACGCATGTGGTTTTTACATATCACACAAAGGTCCATATAGATAACTAGGTAGGGTTATGAATGAGAAGATGCTCATTAGTATGGGCATCTTTAAGAGGTAAGAAAATGGCCTTATAACCCTCACTAATGAGACAATAAAGGTTGTTAATGAAGAAGATGATAATTTAGATGACATAATAAGAACATGTGTGGAGGCAGTTACTAGGATAGGCTCTACATCAGCTCTTGCAAATGCATGAGTATGAGCAGTTCCCTTAGTACACCCACTTTTCCTTCATCTTAAGACAAACTCATTTCTCCTTTTAAAGAATAAGGACTCCAGCAGTTGAGAATGATCAATGCCACTATTATGACTTGAGACCAAGATCACAACTCTACAAAATCAAGCAAATAAGATTGGCAACCAAATTAGAGTTGTGAATCAAACATCAAATTAGGTAACTGAGGATTTTAATCTCCAACCTAGTTTATACTCAAAGGATAACCCTAATAATGACAAGACTACTGAAGGTGCCTTAAGTTATTCTTCTTTAGAACTAGAACCTAAAATCATTCCTAATCCTACCATTCCAAAAGTTTCTAATTAGTCTCTTTTCGATTTTTTCTTTTTAAATGTGTTTTACTAATGTTATATTTCTTTAAATGAGTTGCAAAATAGACAAACATCTCAATTGTTTGAATTTTTTCTTGTATATACAAATTATAAATGAATGCAAGTAATTCATTTTAGCATCTCTTTTTACTCTATGTGCAAATTTTTATTGTTTATCTCTTTTTTATAATGACAAAAAGGAGAAATTCCAATGAATGAAAAGTAATGAGAAATTGCAATGAGTATCATAATCATATGACTAAAAGGGGGAGATAATTACACTATATGATACTTAATTGGTAATGTGTGTATGTATATTTGTTCAATGACAAAAAGAGGAAGACACAATGAGTATATAGAAGATAATGTACATTCAATAATCACATAGGGGATAGAATACTAAGAAGAAATGAAAAGTAATGTTTTATAAATCTACTATAAGAACTTGCTTAACTTTAGAAGATTATGAGTAATTACCTTAAAAATAAGATTAATGGGGGATTTTGCCTACATTATTTATGCGCATAAAAAGGGGGAGAGAGAATGTTAAACCTTCTAAGTTCCAATTCTTCTTTTGATAATTACAAACTAGGGGTTATTTATCTAACTTTTGTACTAGTGTGTTAAGTTTCATCTTGTAGGCCGCTCACAATATCTTAAGATTGTTTAAGCAAAATCTATTAGATAAGTTTAAATGAATAATTCTTAGAATGAATTAAAAGAGTTAAACCCTTTAATGACCACTACAAATTTCCAATGGCCATTGAATGAAGAACAATGAGCATTGAATATTTCAACGAGGGTTAAAAAACCCTAATGGAAGTGGCTACAACAGTTTTTAAGTCCCAATGATAGTGGAAAATTTGACCAACGAGCATTGAAGAGTGACCAATTATGTTTGAAAAAGGTTAATAGAATTGCTTAACTCTTTTATATTCCTAATGATGGTTGATGAAGCTACCAACTAATGTTGAGATGAAATCAATAAGTTTAGGCGAAATCCAATAAGTGTTTAAGTTCTACCTTGGTGTATTCTAATGACCAGAGTTAGGGAGCTTAATAATGGTTGACATTCCATTAGGGTGTTGAATGTCCTCAATGACCATTGAGAATTCATTGAAATAATGTTGATTTAAATGAGCTCAAAAAGATAAAACTAATGACTATTTAAAGGATCATAATAAGCATGGTTGTATTTCAATAGGCATTTTACAAACTCAACAGTGGTGGATAAAAATGAAGGTACATTACTCGATGATTATTGGAACATGATAAAATTTTCAACATTCATTAAATTTTACTAATAATTATTAATAATGGCTCTAATGGCTATATTGACAGTCTAACAGGCTTCTTCTTTGTGTCTACTTATTAATTTTTTTCCACCTATATAAGAATAAAAAACTTAAATTCTAAAATAGAAAAGTTGAAAGAGCTAGAAAAATATACTCCTAGTGATTTTAAAGCTTCAAAGAGTGATCTTAAGTGTCTTAAAGTTTAATTGTTTGATCTAAGTCTTCTTCAAGTGCTTATGAGAGTTATACTTTGAAAAGAAAAGAAGATTGTTTTGCTTTATCAGCAAGCCAAACCCTAACTCACTCAAGCAAGTTAAAGAGGTAACATCTCATTTGTAAAAGAGTTTGAGTGTAAGAGTATTCCTTTCTACTTGGGCTATAATTCTTATGTAAGGAAATTATTGGGTTAGAGATAAAACCTTTAAGTCATATTTTTATGAATGGTTTAAGATAGTGCTTGCAAACTATCTTAGGATAAGGCTTGAATAATGCCTATAAACTAGTTATTAAAGGCTTTTAGTTAGTGTAACACCATTAACCTAATCCATATGCATTTCAATTGTGTTATATTTACCTATATGCATCATATGGCATACGCATGATGATAATATTTACACCATTGCATTTTAGGCACTCGAATATAGATATGGTGTTTGTATAGTTGTATAACAAATTATGATATGTGGTATGCATATTATTATATCTTAAATAAGAGAATCTCAGAATTATTAAATGTATATTATAGGGATATAGGTGATGAAGAAATGAAGAAAAGAGACAAAAAGAGAAAATTAAACTTTTGACCAATAAAAGCAACCTGCTAAGATTTTTCTTATTAGAGTAGAAATAAAAATTGAAAATCTCTTTCATTATGAGCATATAAGAGAGTAAGAAGAAGAGGAATATAATAAAACAAAAAGTAAAGAAAGAAAGAAAGAAGAAAAGAAAAAGGAAGAAGAAGGAATTAACTAGGAAGAAATCTTAAGGTTTTCTAGTTTTAGCAAAAGGTATGTGATTTTATAATTATTCTCCTATGAAGTTTCCCCTTCATGACATGTTAATCATGAATAATTAGTAGAAATTATGAATTAATTTATAGCTAGAATTCATGTATGAGAAGTGGTTGGAAGTGAAGAAGAAATAAGGGCTAAATTCATTCTGATTATGATTTAGGGATACAATTTCATACCCTAAATTTTATAGCATTAGAAGAAGAATTAGGTAAAGTATAAAACATGAAAGTTGTAGAGTTATGTCTCATATAAATTTCAAAAAAAATAGTTTTATTGAACATGTTGTGTGTGAGGAGATATTGCTCTTTGATTATGGTTAGTTTAGAGTCAACTCAATTTGAGATTTTTCATTTAATTTGATGATCTTAAAGGCTAAATTAAAGAAAGTATAAAACATGAAAAATGTTTCTTTATTTGTTTCCTAATTGGCTCTAAAGCGATTTTAGAATTCAACATCTACATTTTGAGATATGATTAAGAAAATGGGGGTCTACTAAGCATATACTTGCATAGAAATGGGGAAATTATAAAATTCACTATAAATTGTGTAGTACATATTATAGGACGAATTTAGGCTACAGTGTACCTTTATATGTCTAGTGTAAGAAGGAAAAGGAATATGGCCATTTAAATGTGTAGGACAAAAGTCATTATAATAATAGTAATCTAAGGTTAAAAAAAAAAGTTTTACTGGAGCACACATGCGTAGATATTAAAAATTTTACTTTATCATTATTGATTGGTTGATTGTACTAAATAGGTTCTCAAGGTGCTAAGGATAACATTAGAAATAAATTGAGACCATCCACGACTTAATAGCTTAGAGAAAAAGGTAAGTAAATAGCCAATAGTATTTAATACATATGATTGGTTAAATGTTATGAATATACATTCTTTGGATTGAAATGTGATTCAAAGAGATAATATTGATGGATATTTTGACAAAAGGATTGTAATTTTTTGAAATTACTTATTTTGATGAGATGTTGAGAAATTGTGGCTTGAGAACAAAAGCATATTTGTGATATTATTTGTCAAGGTTGACGGATGTTATTACTAATCGTTATATTATTGGAATTTTATTGGGTTTATAAATGAATTGCTGGAAAGATTATTACTTAATATTATTTAAGCTAGTAATGAGAAAAGAATAGTCTTTGTAGTAACAAAAAATAATGCTATATAGTCTATATGGCATTGGAATTAAATAAGACTAGCCTATGCAACAATGATATCCCATAGCCTATGTGATAGTAAAGATTAGAAATTCTTTATTATATGCATGGATGGGAAGATGATTTATTTATGTTTAAAGACTTATTGTGTTGTTTGTGATTAATGCATCATTAATTGTTTGCGTACTTAGTATGTAAGCTCATTTCTTTGCATTAAATTTTCTTTTAGGAAGAGTAGACTAAAGATTGTGTTAGTCTGTATTTTGAAGTTGTCGTGTAGCATTCTAATTGAGGTTAGGCTAGTATGTATTCCTTTAGTGTTTTTGTTTCTTTTTGTACTCATGTACATTTTTATTGTAAATAGTTATTACATTGCAACACAAGATCTATAAAGTGCTAAGAAAGAAATAAAGAGAAGTCTTTTACTGATAATAGAATGGCACAAAAGAATTTATAATTATTTAGGGTGATTTTGGTACTTCATACTCTATGAAAGATTTAACATATACATTGTGGCAATGATTACTAAATACGAATTAATAACTCAAGCTACCTAATAAAGTGAGCAAAGTTTAATAAATAATAGTCTATGAAATGAGATGTCGACTTAGTTTTTCAATAGCACATGCAAGCTATTAGATAGTGAAAATCTCTAATGGATCTAGAGGAAAGGATGTAGACTTAGTTTAGGATGATACTTTATAAATCTTTATGCTCTTGTATGATTAATTATCTCTTCTCTCATTGAAAAAGTTTTAAACTTACCACCGTCCTATTCAAGCCCTTCCCCCTTTAGGGCATCTTGAGATAACAATTTAATGGGATATTATCTCATTTTTTGAGTGAAAAATGAGAGAAAAATGGCTAGGGATCATATGGTAAGAAGGGAAAGGAGTTTGATATTATGCATTAAATAAGGGATAGGAAAGAGATGTGCTTTGGGAATATCTTCTATGCAAGGGATGTTCAACTGTCAAAATTGAGGTTCAGCTATTAAAAGTCATTTTACTATGGCAAGGCAAAATCTATCTTATAGTTAAACTTTTTATGCCTTAGAATTTAGACTACCGAAAGTCCATAGCCCTGCACCTCACTTTTAAGCCTTAAATAATCCCCTTAACCACCTCCAACCCTTCTAACCTCAATCCTTATGCCTTGGACATTCAAAGTCCATGTCTAAACATCAATTATCCTCCTCATCTCATCTATAACAATTCACATTGTCAATTGAATATCAATTTATCATCAAAATATATATACATTCCATCCCTATTACTCATCTTATGCCTTACATAAAATATAAATATTCTTAATCTTAAACCTTTCATATCATCATTCTTTCATATATATTAAAATCATTTCCTATATACACATCATGATTTACATACATTTTTTGCCTCTTACCATTTTTTACCTTCATTCTTATTCATGCTTCTTAACTCATATCATTTCTTACTTCATCTTCATCATATCATTAAAATGATGATTTTCATGCTCATCATTTGTAAGCAAAAATCCTTATTTATGAGAGACCTCTAAGAACCCCCATTCTTAGCCTTACACTAATGTCAATGCAAAGCCTAATGCATAAATGCCTAAGGCTAAGACACAAGCATAAACATATACTATTAAAAGGCCAATCATGCTTATATGTTTGCATCTTATGGGTTAGGAAGGCAAAATATGTCATACTATGTACCCAGAAGATAAATAGTACATTATCACACTTTTATTGTCTTATGTGTAATTAAAAGTAATTCACATGCATGCACCTATATGTTCACATCTTACACAAAGGCTTAAAGTTAATCATGCTTTAATATATATGTCTCAAAGACCAAGGCCAAATAGAAATGCACATATTATTATCCCTGTGTCTCAAACATATAGGAGATTATTTTATGAGTAATTCTTTTATAGACATAGGGAAACATTTTTTTGGCAATACTATTATTAAAGGAAGTTTGGCCATAACATATAAACAATGAAAATATTTATATGTCTAACCTCTACTGACCCAAAAAAAAAAAAAGGGAACCAAAGAAAACTTGATTTATAAGTTGGAGACTCCATCACCAAGTGCTCATAATGTGGAATATGAAGTTAAATGAAAGAAGAAAATGAAGAAGTGATAGACCTTTAAATGGTTCAATTACAATCAAGCCCACAAATGGTGCTAAAATGTAATATATACCTTACCCCTACTTAATGTTAATTTGGTTTATATGCATACATTTAAGGAGGGTTATATATGCATAACTTATCTTGTGCTTAAATCTTGGCATATACAATATCACTAGTTATGTGCTTTTTTTTTTATTATTTTCTTATGGTATCTCATAATTCCATATGGCCCAAGGTTATATTAAATTATGTTTACTCTATATAAAGCTAATCTTGACCTTAAAGTGGAGATGCCAAATTTATTTTATTTAAGAGGAGAAAAAGAGGGAGAAGACTTTTAGTGGTTTAACTCTATTGATTTATAACAAGTTGCATCAATATAACAACTGGTGTTTAGACATTTCTAAAATGATTTCAAAAAATGGGGAAAGTTTGATGTTTGATAGATGTTCTTGTGTATTATCATATTAATTTTACCAAAGCATCTTGATCTTATTATCATTTAAAAAGGAGAGAATGTTGACAATCTGACCCCAAGGGTGATAAGGCTTAGTTACCTTAATCATATATTTGAATGTGTTTTGAATAATAAAATACCTTGAGAAGTTTTGATAGTTTTTTTTTTTTTTGAATGTTATATTATTGTTAAAACTCCATAAGATAAGAGAATGTTGAACTTGAAGACTCATGTACATCTTAAGAGATTGCCTTAAAGATGTTTGTAAATGAAAGCTAAGGGGTTTTAAGGTTTAAAGGTTTAGAGCTTTTTAGAAGAAGTTAAATTCGAAGATGAAGACAAAGAAGAAAAGAGCCAAAAGGACCTTGATAGGATGGCCAAACTTGCAAGTGTTGAAAAAGGTAGTGAATAGTCCTTTACAAAGGTTAGACCCCCTATTCTAACATTAATTGTTTGTTCCATGACCAAAAAAAAAAAAAAAAAGGGAAGCTAAGATTAAAAGATCAAGATGAATGGCCTTGTGCATATAGTGAATGACCTTATTCATTAGACTAATTTGAAGAAAATCAATTGAAATGCTAGAACGGTTTGAGGCAGGATGAACAATGTAGCCAAGTAAGAAGAACAAGCCTAGATGAATCATTAGAACAACCTTATACAAAAGTGAAATGACCTCGTTCAAAATAAAGACAATGGAAGAATTTTAGATGTAATGTATGAACGAGCTAGCGACTAGTGAGTGGCCTAGGTAAGCATCCCAATCAAAGGGAGAATAGCCCAAAAGAAAGAAGGAACAACTAAGGCAAAATATTTAGCCTTGAGTAGTCTACTGAATGGCCTTATGCATCAAAAGTGAGCAGCCCATTCACAGACTAATGACTAATTTTTAAAAAAGTTATTTAGGAACATTTTGGTGAAAGTAATTGATAGTTTTATTATGCTATATGAAGAGACCTCATATGACTTTGAAAAGTTTAGAGGGCTAGAGAATTTATATGGGATCATTACGATAATCTTAAAAAAGAATTTCTTTATGTTTTGGATAATGAGAGGACTTAGCCTATTTTTTTTATATATAATTTGAGTGTTAGGCTTTCCTTGAGCAATGTACTTTATCTAGTTAATAGGCTTAAACAGCTACTTGGATAAATCCTTGTAAGAGTAGAAAGGTTAGTATATAATTAATCAAAATAAATACGTAAGTAATTAGTCGAAAAAATTACTGGCAAGATTTTGCTCTTTTAAGCCTTATAAAAAATGGTAAGTTATCTTTGAGCTTGTAAAAAAAAAAAAAAAGTTATTCATAAGCTATAAAATAAAAAATGGTTAAGTGACAAATTAGGGAATAGACGTAAGCAAATTGTAGAACCTCTATAAATATTATATTTTCACTTCTCTACTGCTCTACCTATTTCTTTGAGAGTAAGAGTACATTTATGTGTTCAATCCATGAAATGGAATGTAAATGGACATGAATTAATTTCACTTTATTTAAAGTATTTTAAAAAAATCATAAAGTCAATGGGTATAAAGTAATTAAATTTTTTATTTCATCATTTAACTTCTATTTGGAGTCAAGAAAAAAATTAGTATTTGAAAGTTAATAAATACAATCTTTATTCCCTCTTACTTACATTGTAAAGAAATTTACAAACAAAATTAAATGATTAATCGTTATTTATATTCCACTTATTAAATACAAGTAATAAATTCTTAATTAATAAGCTCTTTTTGTTTCATAGGTTTTGAGAAACCTTAGCCGCCGCACACAAAGACCTTTTTTTATTTTTCCTTTCGCTACTAACAATGGTAGTTAATTCCATCTTTTCGCTCTTTATCCCTTCCTTCTTTTTCCTCTTGTAGTTTTTTTTTCCAATAATAATAAATAACCAAATCATATTTCCATCTTATTTATATGAGTTGGTTAGACTTTAGAGTTTTTTATAGTAAAATTTCTTAAGTTTCTCTAGTAGTGAATTTCAAAAAACATATGACAAATCAAAGAAGTATGAAAGAAGATCTCATGACTATTATTGTTTCATTATTCAGAGATAAATCAAGGTCTTCCAACAATAAAGATGAAGTTATTTGGCTGAAAATATATTTAGGATCTTATGTTAGATTCATTTTCTTAGTTATTTGTTAATTTTTTGTTGAACCTCAAAGTTTCAGGTCTTGTTTTGATGATTACAAACAAGTCAAAGAACTAACTCTTACCCAAGTTATTTGTATTAGATCTTGTAGGTAAATCAATTTTTTGGACTACAATGATTGAAAAATGAGTTGTGTTTGAAAACTCAAAGTATTAGAGAGAGAAAATTAAGGCAAACTTAGCTTAACAAACCAACAGGTGTTGTCTTCATCCAACAAGCGTTATGGACCTATTAACGGGCATTGAAGATATCACAATAGGTATTGGAGAAACACTCCAACTTAAGTATAGCTTTCTAGACCTCTCAACAGGCATTGCTCATATTCCTAATAGGCGTTGGACAACTACCTAGACATGGCTGTGCACATTGAACCTCGCAATGGGCATTGCATTTTTGCATGAGCATTAATCTTATCCTTATAACAAGCATTGCATTTTTGCAATAGGAGTTAGACAAAATGCCTTAGATTAAGCCAAAATCTCAAAAACATAAAACTGATATGGTCCTTCACAACATGCATTGAAAAAGCTCTCTAGTCATGCCAAAGCCTCTAGACCCCCAATGAGGCACACTCAATATTTCAACATTGAGTACATCCAACGGGCATTGGAAGATCACTAATGGGCATTAGAAAAATGCTCCAGTTTGAGCTATAAGCTTTGGACCCCTCGACGAGGGACACTTACACCCCAACAAAAGTTGAAGGTGTTGCCAATGGGCATTGCGAATCCTCTAACAATCATTGAAGAATTTCTCAAGACCTTATAAAATAGAGCATCAACTTCACACTTTCTAGGAATCAATAATAGCCATTAAAGCATTGAAGTTTAAAAGTAATGACCATTATTTTTACCCAACGGTCATTAACAAAAAGGTCAATAAAGCAAATGTATAAGTCAAAGAAGAAGCCTTTAGTCAACTTCTCTTTAACTATTAGTCCCAACGGGCATTTCATTTAAGCCTGAAGATGTATTTTGTTTGATAATCACCCATTTACATGAAATCAATTATGGTTGATGCATTAGCAATGAATGTGGAGATCACTCAACAGGTGTTGATTGTCTACAGTTGTAAAGTGAAGTGACATTTCTTTTTCTAATGGCTCGTTCTTCGTTCATGGTATAAAAAGATCCACTCTCAACAGAAATACGCAAAGAATTGTTTCATTAAGCAAGTATTCTATTATGCAAGTTTTTCTCAATAAACAAAGTAAACAAAAATTCATCTAGCAATCAAGAAAAATTCATTATTTAAAGCTTGCAAGAGTTACAATTCAAAATAGAGTTTGAAAAATAAGCTTTTCAAAAATTCTGTTCACATTCTCAACCTTATCAAGCATATCTTGTGAGAAGTACTTAAAGTGTCTTTATTGCTTGAGTGAAAAAGTTTTTATCCTTCTTAAAGTGTTGTATTTAGTATAAGCAAACCTTAGGTTAGGAAACCTTGAAAACCAGATGTTGTTAAAGGTTTAATATAGTACCTAGAAACTACTTTAGGTTAAGATTAAGTAGTATTGGTGATCTACTTGTACGAGTTGATAGAGCTTAAGAATCTTTATCTTGTAAAGGCTTGGTAAGTGCTCAAAACTCACTTCTATAAAGGTTATTGATAGCACCTTCAGCTATCAATATAGTGAAGGCTCAAGTGGAAATACTAGAGGAGAAGACGTAAGTAAGTTGTGTCCAATCTCTATAAATCTTGTGTCTTGATTCTTCATCTATTTCTGCATTTAGTTTTAATTTTTATTACGTGTCATTACCCTATTCAACCCCCCATTCTAGGGCACTAAAGGACAATAATTGGTATCAGAGTAGGTCTCTTGATCAAAGCTTAAGTGCACAAATAAAAGATCATGGCAAGTCATGAAAAATGAAAATCCATCCATCCATAAGCCTCCATTCTTCAAGGGAGATGACTATGGCTACTTGAAAGAATCATATAGAGATCTTCCTTGATAGTGAAACCATTGACCTATGGGACATTTTTAAGGAAGGAAGAGAAGTTTCAACAAAACTAGTTGGAGATGTTCTTGTACCTAAGCCAAAAAGTGAGTAGACTATTGAAGAAAAGAAGGCAAACCTAAAGAATAAAAGAGCAATTCATGTTCTTTTCTATGCAGTCAATAAGTCTTAGTATGCTAAGTTTCTAATGTGTGCATCAGCCAAAGAGATATGGGACACATTGCAAATTCACCATGAAGAAACCAGTGAAGTAAAGAAGAAAAAGATATAAATGCACACATACAAGCATGAAACATTTGTATACTATCCTGGTATAACTATTGTTGAGATGAATTCATAGACATTATGGGAACTCTTAATACCTTGGGAAAGTCATATACCTATGAGGACATGGTAGCAAAAATTTTGAGAACACTTCCCAAAGATAAATGGGAAGCTAAGAAGGTAGCTATAGAGGAAGCTAACAAACTAGAGTCTTATCACTTGATGAGCTTATGGAAAAGTTATTGGCTCATGAGATCACCCTTGAAAAGCCTACTAAAAATATAAGGATGAGAAAGAAAGACTAGGCTTTAAAAGCTAAAAAGGTACATTTTGAATCTCCATCCACCTCTTATCTACTAACATCTTTCTGTTATAGTGATGATGAAGATAGTAGTGAAGATGAACATCTTGTTTTCATCACTAATCAAGTAAAGAAATTTCCTTCAAACAAAAAAGGTAGAAAGGCAAAGAGCTACAAAAGGAGTGGCACTGAGAGTCAACTCACCTATAATGGATGCAATGAGAAAGGGCATATAAAATCAAATTATCCTAAGATCAAGAAAAGCAAGTTCCCTACCAGAAAACACAACTCCAAGAAAGGAAATGAACTGTACAAAGCCACTTAAATGACATTAGTGATTTCAGACTTGATGATGATGAGACAAGAAAGGAAATTACCAACCTTTGTCTTATGGCAACCGAGGAGCAATCAAATGAATCCTCAAGTGAACACACATCCAACAATGATAGTGATATTAATGGTGACAAAGAGGCAAATCCTTTTGACTCCTACTCTAGAGATAGGTTATACTCTATAATCACTAAGCTTACTATGAGCATTAAGACTCCAAAGTCCAACATCTTTTCTCTTCAAAAAGAGAACAAATCCTTGAAAGAAAGTGCTAAGAGTTCAAAAATTCTAGTTAAAAAGATAAAGTCTCTCACAACTAAGAACCCTAAACTAAAGGAAAATCTCAGCAAGTTCCCTAAAGGAAAAGAGAAGTTAGACTCCAGCATTGAGGCTCAAAGGAGTCCATCCATCAAATATAGAGTAGAATAAAATGCCACTACTTCAACAACTCCCTTCTCTTCTCAAATAGTCTTTATTAAGGCCAAAGAGAATAATGTTTCTGACAATGTTATGAAGGAAAAAATTTCTAACAAGGTAAGTGCCACTAATAATGGCTTAAAAGGGAAGTCGCAACATAATCACACACTATTGAGAACTGCACCCCAATCTAAATGTATCACTCTTACAAGCCTAAGAGATAAAGTGCGCAAAGGCAGTAAAATTCGCATAATTATGGATATGGACATAAACAATATAAGAGAGTTCCTCACATGAGAAATACTCTTAGACACATTGCTCAAAGAAGCTACAAGTTTAAAAAATACTATATGCATGCACCACCTAGAAGTCAGATACCAACTCACTTTGATGGTGATTGTTTCTATTATGGTATATATGGCCACATTTCTTATCATTGCCAATCTAGAAGGCATGATGAGCAGTTGGCAAGAGCTAATCCCCTAGGACTTAAGAAGGTTTAGATACTCAAGACATTATCCTCTTTATTTTACATATGTGCTTCAAATCCCAAGTTGGAGAGCAAGAGTGGTATCTTAATAGTGGATGTTTAAAGCACATAACAGAAGATAAGAAGTTCTTTGTACAATTGGAAAAAATTGAAGGTCTTAGAAATGTTTCCTTTAGAGATAATGACAAATCAAAAATTATTAGCATAAGTAAAATGGGTAATGATGATGACTTACTTAGTACTGCTTGTTGATCGACTTAAACACAATTTACTAAGTGTAAGTCAACTATGTAACAAAGGCCTTAGAATTAAGTTTGACCATAAGCATGTTATGTATCAAGGATGTGTGACAACTAAATTCTATTCCTTGGTAGAAGAGTTCATTATATCTATGTGATTGATTTAAACTCTCTTACTAAACATAATACAAAGTGTTTAGTCTCTATAGTGGATGAAGGTAAAACTTAGCATAGGTTAAGACATGCTAGATGGAACTCCTCAATAAGCTAAAGAGAAGAAACTTAGTTGATGGCCTACCTAAAATCAAGTTTGCAAAGAAAGGAGTTTGTGAAGTATGTCAAAGAGGCAAACAAATTAAATCCTCATTCAAATCTAAGAATGAGGTAAGTTCTTCTATACTATTGCAATTGCTTTACATAAATCTAGTTGGTTGTACTAGGGTAGCTAGCTTAGGAGGCATGAATTATGCATTTGTCATAATAAATGATTACTCTATATATACTTGAGTATTGTTTCTCCCTCACAAGGATTCTTATTTTGATGCATTTAAGACCTTTGCCAAGAGAATTCAAAATTAAAAGGATTTGAAAATATCTTCCATTAAAAGTGACTATAGATGAGAGTTTAAGAACGCTAAGTATCATAGCTTTTGTGACGAGTATGGTATCTCATATAACTTCTCAACTTTTAGAACCCGCAACAAAATGGTGTGATAGAAAGGAAGAATATAATTCTTCAAGAAATGGTTAAAACCATGCTAAATGAGTACAATCTTCATAAGTACTTTTGGGCTGAAGTTGTAAACACTTATTACTATATCTTAAATAGAGCCTTAGTAGGACCTTTGTTAAAGAAAACTCCTTAGGAATTGTGGAACAATAGAAAACCCTAGATTGCATATTTCAGAGTTTTTGGTTGCAAGTATTTTATTCTAAACACTAAAGACAACCTTGGTAAGTTTAACTCCAAATCTAAAGAAGAAATTTTCCTAACTAATCTACCACTTAGAAAGGATATAGAGTCTTCAATAAGAGAACAATTATTGTAGAGGATTCTATGCATGTTGTATTTGATGAATATAACCTCACTTCTTTAAGAAAAGGAGAAGAAGATGCTGAATATATTGCGGGTCTCATGAGTGAGCTAAACATTGAAAGAGAAGGAAAGAATATGGCTAAGCTACAAGACATAAGGAATGAAAGAAATGAAGATCCACCTCTTCTTACTCCTAGTGAAGAGAAAACTCAGCTGGAAAGGGAATAGATTTTTAAGTAATATGACCGAAGAGATCTTATCATTAGTGATCCATCAAGTCAGGTAATAATTAGATCATCCTTTAGAAATACATATGGTAATCTTGCTTTTGCATCCTTTGTTGAGCCTAAAACCATAGATGAGGCCATTAGAGATGAACATAGGGTTCTTGTTATGCAAGAAGAACTCAATCAATTTGAAAGAAATAAAGTGTGGATCTTAGTTCCTAAACCTCATAACCATTCTGTCAGTGGAACCAAATAGGTTTATAGAAATAAGTTTGATGAACATCAAGGCATTGTTAGAAAGGCTCAGTTAGTAGCCAAAGGTTATAACCAAAAGAAGGGATTGATTTTGATGAGACTTTTACACATATTACTAGACTTGAGGTCATTATAATTCGACTTGCATTTACATCCTACATGTTTACACCCCACATGAATTTCAAGTTATATCAAATGGATGTCAAAAGTGCTTTTCTCGATGGGTACATTGATAAGGAAGTTTATATTGAACAATCTCTTAGTTTTGAAAGCCATTTCTTTCCTATTCATGTATTCAAGCTAACCAAAGCCTTACATGGCTTGAATCAAGCTCCAAGAGCTTGGTATAAGAGATTGAGCAACTTTATTGTAGAAAAAGGTTTCTCCAAAGGTTTAGTAGACATAACTCTTTTTTCTAAGAAAAAGAATGGCGACATATTATTAGTGCAAATATATGTAGATGATATCATATTTGTTGATACTAATACTTGTTTATGTGAACATTTTTCTAAAGTAATGAATAGTGAGTTTGAAATGAGCATGTTAGGAGAACTCAAATTCTTCATTGGGTTACAAATCAAGCAAGGAAAAAAAGAAATCTTCATTAACCAAACCAAATAAACAAAGGAACTAAACAAAAGATTTGGCATGGACAACAACAAACCTTGTAAAACTCTTATGAGCACCAACATCAAGCTAAGCATGGATGAGCATGGTAAGAATGTAGACCAAAAGCTATATAGAGATATGATTGGTAGCCTACTCTATTTCACAGCCTCTAGACCTGATATTAGGTTTTGTGTTTGCTTATGCTTTAGATCGCAATCTAATCCTAAAGAATCTTATTCGCATGTTGTGAAACACATACTTAAGTATCTTGTTGATACCCCTAACTTAGGACTTTGGTATCCTATGAGTTCTTCATTTGAGTTAAATGCATTTTCTAATGTTGATTTTGTTGGGTGTACCTTAGATAGAAAGAGCACTTCTGACACATATCAATTACTTGGTCAATGCTTAGTGTCTTAGAGTAGCAAAAAGCAAAATTCATTTGCTTTTATCAACTGTTGAAGCTGAATATGAAGAAATTGGTTTATATTATGCCTAAATCTTATGGATGAAATAATAACTTCTTAATTACAATGTTGTTGTAAAACAAGTTGCTATTAAGTGTGATAACACTAGTGCTATAAAACTGTCTAAAAATTCTATTCAACATTATAAAAGCAAGTATATAGACATTAGACATCACTTTCTAAGGGATCATGCTAGTAATGGCAATATTGTGTTGGAATTCATTGATACTAACTGTCAATTGGCAGATATTTTCACTAAATCTCTTTGTACTGTAAGGATACAATTCATTAAAAGAGAACTTGGTATGATTAATGGAAATACCTTGGAATAGCTTCAAACAGGTTCATCTTCTTCTTAGTTAATTTATAACCTTTGTTATATGTGATAATATTCAATCACTATTGAAGTCCGTAGATTCAATAACTAAATATTTTAATTGTGAATGTTATTGATTAAACTATCAAAATATTAGTTGAATTCATGATCATTTCATTGAATTTGATTAATAATATTCATCAACTAAACTTTCAAAATGATTGTGTGTTTAAAAAATATTTTTTAAACTAAGCTTTTGTTTGAGTAACATGGCCAATGGTTATTGCGCATCTCACAACAACCGTTGTGTCACATGTAAGTTTTTCTTTTTGATTCTATTAGTCTCTACGAACGTTGTGTATCCCCAATGACCATTGTCACCACTTCAATGGCTGTTGCGAACTAGCCACCATCGTTGGTTGAAGAGCACTTGGAAGACCAAGCTAACGGTCATGTTAAACAGTTATTGCCTAACTCATAATAGTCGTTGAACATACCCAGCAATCGTTAAACATACCCAACAGTCATAGTTTTAAAAGGGGAACCCTTTGAACTTCCATTTAAACCCCTTAAACCCTAAAATATTTTCACTTTCTTCTATTACCTTGCTTTCTCTTCATATCTCTCTTAATTTCTATTATAATTTTTTGCATTTTCCTTGCATCAATCACTCATGGCACCCAAACCTGACTCTATAAAGAGATATAAACAACCTGCTAGTCAACCTTTTTATGCCAACTCAAGCTCTTAAATAGAAGAAAATCTTGCCTCTATGATTGCTCAACAAAAGGAGAGTAGCACAAAACCTTTGAATTTGGAATCACAATAGAAGAAGAAAGCTAAAACAACCCGCGAATCTAAGGGCAAAAGGAAAGCCACTAAAACAAAACATATTGACAAACTAAGTTTAAAGCCTACAACTGATCCTCTATCTCAACAATTTGATCTCTAAGATGAAAAAGAAAAACTCCTGGCCTAAAAACTGCTAAAGAGACAACATAGTAGTGGAAAATTCCTAGAGTGGAACGACTTATAGAGATACAACTTGGCAGAGCAAGTTAAGGACTTAATGATAGGAATAAGATGGGAACTATTTTGCCATATTTATAGCTCACTGTGGAATTTTTCACTACCTTGGAAGTTTTAGGGAATGATTGTGATGTCTATACTGAAGCTGGCACAATCAAATTTAGGCTATTTGGGAAGAAATATAGGATTAGGCCAAAAGACTTGGCTAGGTGTTTTGATGCTACCAACACCAGTTTGACAAAGCCTCCTCTAACCTTCCCAGTAGACATCAACCAGTTTTAGAAGTCCATAACTAATGGAATAAGTAATTACAACAACGACAACATCAAGGCTTCAAAGATCACAAGCCAAGGCCTAAGGATTGCATACAGGTTCATTACATGGAATATCAATGGAAAGGGCTAATTAAATGGCAACTGCACCATGATGGACTTATTTTACCTCTAGTACATGAAAAACAAACAATTGATGGGCAAATTGACAAGCATAATGATTTTATAATGGTTAACTACATCACAAAGATTGCAAAGTTTGTGAAGGCTATCCTTCCTACTAAGGTAGAGCTCAAGGATTATGACATGGTGTTGGACAAGCTACCTAACAATGAGCCTATTTGAGAGAAAATACTATTGAGCATAGGGATTTTATAGAGGTAAGAAACAGTATTGATCAAGAAAATGCTTAAGGAAGGAGAAGTTCCTTAAGAAGAAGAGGACTATAAGACTATTGAAGAAACTATCAGGGAAAGGGTTACAGTAGTAGAAGGACTAGGAACTAGTACACTTGCTCCATCTGCTCCATCTCTCTCTCTCTCCCTTTGAGCAAACAGTGCTTGGGCAGTTGGAAACACTTATTGTTGTTGAAAAGAGAGTCTAGGACTCTTCCACTTTCCCTCATTCCTTTTTTTTAAAAAAAATTATATTTTACAATGTAAAGTAAACTACCACCTATGTTCCCTTATAATGAATATATGGTTCATTTATGATCTTTTACTTATTGTTTATTTCTTTTTTATAATGACAAATGGAGATAAATAAGAAATAAAATGGTGCATATAATATGAGCATATCTTAAGAGGGAGCAACATGATGAATCATGGATGATGAATATAACATTTAGAAGAGAAATTAAAGGGAAACATGATAACTCAATGCATAACCTTAATAGATTAAGGGGGAGTTAAGATTTTGATAGCTTAACATATATATTCTTATTGTTTTCATTAGACTATTTGTCAACATCAAAAAGGGGGAGAATGTTAAACCTCAAGGTTAAATTCTTGTTTTGATGATTACAAATAAGTCAAAGAACTAATTCTTGTTCAAGTTATTTGTATTAGATGTTGTAGGTACATCAATTTTTTGGACTATGATGATTGGAGAAGGAATTATGTTTGAAAACTCAAAGTATTAGAGAGTGAAAATCAAGGCAAGCTTAACATAACAAGCCAACAAATGTTGTTTGCATCCAACAAGAATTATGGACCTATGAACAGGTATTAAAGATATCACAACAAATGTTGGAGAAACACTTCAACTTAAGTATAGCTTTCCAGACCTCTAAACAGGCATTGCTCTTATGCCTAACAGGTGTTGGACAACTACCCAGACATGGTTATGCACATTGAACCTCGTGATGGACATTGATCTTGCCCTCACAACAGGCATTGCACTTTCATAATAGGTGTTGGACAAATACCTTAGATTAAGCAAAAATCTCTAAAACTCGAAACGAGCGTTGTTCCTTTATAACAAGCATTAAAAAAGCTTTCTAGTAATGCCAAAGTCTCTAGACCCCCTAATGAGGCACTTAATATTTCAACAAACATTGAGTATATCCAACGACCATTGGAAGATCATCAACAACCTTTGAAAAAATGCTCCAATTTGAGCTATAAGCTTTAGACCCCTCAATGAAGGACATTCAATATTTCAATAGGCATTGAGTATATCCAACGGGTGTTGGAAGATCACCAACAAGCATTGTAAAAATGATCCAATTTGAGCTATAAGGTCTGGACCCCTTAAAGAGGGGCACTCATATCTTAACAAGTGTTGAAGGTGTTGCCAATAGGCATTATGAATCCTCCAACAGCTGTTGAAGGATTTTTTAGAGACCTAGTTAAAATAAGGCATCAAGTTCACACTTTTTGTGAATAAAAAACATGTACTGATCTTCCTCCAATGAGCATTGAAGTTTAAAAGTAATGACCATTATTTTTATCTAATGGTCATTTAAAAAAAAAGGTGAATAAAACAAATGTATAAGTCAACGGAGGAGCTGTGAGTCAACTTTTCTCGAATAGCTAGTCCCAACGAGAATTTTGTTTAAGCCAACGACCGTTGAAGATGTATTTTGTTTAACAACCACTCATTTGCATGAAATCAATGGTAGTTGATGCCTTAGCAATGGGTGAGGAGATCACTCAATGGGCATTGATAGTCTACAGTTGTAATGTGAAGTAACATTTCTTTTTCTAACAGCTAGTTCTTTATTCATGGTATAAAAGGACCCAGTCTCAATAGAAATACTTAAAGAACTATTTCATTAAACAAGTATTCTATTGCGAAAGCTTTTCTCAATCAAAAAAGTTGAACAAAGAGTAATCTAGCAATCAAGAGAAATTCATTATTCAAACATGTAAGAGTTCACTTCAAAACAGAGTTTGAAGAATGAGCTTTTAAAAAATTCTCTTCACATTCTCAACCTCATCAAGCATATTTTGTGAGAAGTACTTAAAATGTCTTTATTGCTTGAGTGAAAAAGTTTTCCTCCTTCTTAAAGTGTTGTATTTAGTTTGAGGAAACCTTAGGTTAGGAAACCTTAAAAATCAGATCTTGTTAAAGTAGTACCTGGAAACTACTTTGGGTTAAAGTTAAATGGAATTGGTGATCTACTTGTAAGAGGTTGATAAAGCCTAAGAATTTGTCTCTTAAAAGGCTTGATTAATGCTCGAAAATTTGTGTAAAGGTCATTGTTGAGAGCATCTTAAGCTATCAATATAGTGAAGGCTCAATTGGAAGTACTAAGGGATAGGATGTAAGTAAGTTATGCTGAACCTCTATAAATCTCGTGTCTTGATTCTTTATCTATTTATGCACTTAGTTTTAATTTTTATTACTTATCATTTCTTTATTCAAACCCCCTCCCCCTCTCCCCCCTTCTAGGGTACCAAGGGACAACATTTTGTTGATGAAATATTATACGTCTTTTATTTTATCTCCCTTGATAGGAGTTTGCTTGTCTGCTTTCATGGGAGTTTGTTTGTCTCCCTTTATGGGAGTTAAAAAGAGTTTGAATTTGATTTTCAAAAGATCAGAGCAGTTTAAAGACTCATCAAATGACAATGAAGTCGATTTGTGGCTCAATATGATCATCGAGTGAAATGTGTTTTTAGTCGATATGCCAATTACAGCTCTCACGGTATTGTATATAATCATTTCATCAACACTATCAATAAAACTCAAAGGAAAATCTCATTTTTATAACAAGACTTGTATGTATTTTTTGAATGCAATCAAGTTTACTTATATGTTACAAGTTATATTTATTAATCTTTTAATGAAGAATCTTTTATTTTTTAAAAAATGCAAGTGTTGTCCCTACGCACCAAGAAGCAGGGTTGAATTGGTGAATAAAAATTTTAAAACAGAGATAAAGAGAAGAAGAAAGAACAATGAAGACACAAGGATTTTATAGTGGTTCGGGCAAAACTATCCCTACGTCCACTCCCCAATCACTCAATTGGGTATTCCACTAAATCAATGGTGTTTTCAAGCTCACACCCAATTTATTACAACTTGTGTTTTAATGGCTAACACACAACCTTACAACAAAGTGTTTTCTAGGCTAACACAAAACCTCACTCAAGTGTTTTAACAGGCTTACACTAAAACCTTTCTTAGAGTGTTTTTGCAGGCTAACACAAAACCTTACAATCTAGTGTTTAATGCTCACACCTAACACATGTAAAGAAGATGAAAAAATGAGTAGCAAAGATTAAAAACTTTCAATACTTGTAATAAATTTGTTAGCAACCTTCTTCATGGCTGTTTGGTGGGGTATTTATAGCCAAACTTCATCAAAGAGACGTTGCAGATCATAGCTCATTAAATCTTTGAGACATGTTTGACAGATTCTTCATTTAATGCTTGTCAGGATGAAATCGCGGTCGCTACTGCCTTTCGCGGTCGCTACTGCCTTTCGCGGTCGCGAAATCCAAATTCTTCAAGAGAAACCCCGTTTGTTTTTAACGGCTAGTCCACGTGGCATCTTCTTATTAGTTCACTCGGAAAATATAGTCGTTGTCCTTCACCTACTTTCAGAAGTTGCGGTCACGAGTTTTTCTTGCACCGGACGCGACAGACACCGCAAATTCAACTGCCAAAAT
>CATIWR010162607.1:0-13389 GCA_949677035.1 Omphalea diandra | reverse complement strand
AGGTGGCAAAATTGTTGTTGACTTAGGCCAAATTGGCCTTTTTGATTTTGCCGATAAATAGGTAATAAGGTGATGATCAATAGACAATGGTGAGACTATCATATGGGTGTGTGAGAATAAAATCTCAAGCTTATGATAGAGAGTAAGGGTTATTTATAGCTAGTAGAGAGTTTTAAATATTTGATGAGAGGGTTTACAATTTTTTTCATCCAAAAATTGTATTGTGTTGCTATAAGAGTTATAGTAAGATTATCCATTGTGTATCGTGAATATAGGTTTATTGAGAGACTAAAGCACATAAAATTATTGTATTGTCTTTTGTTTATTTATTTTACTTTTATTGTGCATGTGAAAATTCTCAAAAATTTTCCAACGGTATTCACATCTATATCTAGTTATTGGATGAGTTTGGTATTTAATTATGATGTGCATGTCTGTGGGTTTGTATCATAGACCTACTAATTGTAAGCACAAGCCTTAACTGGAGATGATAATTTAATGGAATCCGTTATATAACAATACTACAAATTGGACTTAAACCTTAAAATTAAAAAATATACTAAAAATTTTGACTAAAAGCATATTTAACTCTAATTTGATTTATTGATCTCTCCTAAAATGATCAACAGAGGTTTCATTTCGAATAATTTGATTTTTTTATTTAAAAAATAAAATTATACATGACTCAATATTTAAAACTTGACAATATAAAAAAAATTCTTTTACGTATCTGAATCTAATAATTAGATCAAATAAAAGGCAAAATCTAAGTAACTTTAACTCAAATCTATGTATTCCATCTAATCCATTTGTCACTTCAAACAATAACACAAACATAATCACTTATATATGTTTTTTTATATATAAAATAATTTTCGTAAACTTTTTTTTTTTGAGTTTTTTCTTTTTCTTTATTTTACAAATTAAAGTAGCTCATGATGAATAATGACCTAAGAATGCACTATTTTTTTAAAAAAATTATAAAAACAAGTTATTAATCTACATATTGTGTAGATATTTATTTGATACTATTTATTTAAATTTATGCAAAGATTTTAAATCAATTTTTTGTTCCATCAATTGTAAAATATTTGTCTTTATTAAATTTTATAATATAAATTGATTGATATAATTTATTAATTAATTATAACATTAAAAATTAATACAATCCTAATATTTTTAATTTAATCCATCTCTTTAAAATTATAAATATCAAAAATTAAAATAATGTATGAAATTTTAATATCCATAAATATATAAAAAGGTTGTAGGCTTAAAAAATAGAATATAAAAAAGAACTTAAGATACATAATAAACCAAACATAAATTACAATTATGAAAATATATTAAATATTTAAAAACATGATGTATATCATATAAATATTATTCATTATTGCTTATATATCAAAATAATATAATTATAAATCTAATAATATATCAAATAAAAAATCTATACTTTCTTTTTATTTTGGCTACTGTATATACAAATCATTAATCAACATATTATATAGATATTTATTTGATATTATTTATTTAAATTTATGTAAAAATTTAAAATCAATTTGCACATTTCACTAATTTTAAAATATTAAAATTTATAATATAGTTTAATTTATTATAATTTTATTAATTAATTATAATACTGAAAAATTAATACTAAGTGTTATATTTTTTTTAATTCAATAATACCATCACTAACAGATTAGATCGCTGTGGCAACTCCTACGCTTTTATCTGCCTTTTGTACCGGATTTCTTTACAAGCATAGATGATATCATTAAATTACATATATACTATAGGAGTTGAGGATATATATATATATATATAATATCGTGAAAATTCATTCTTTTTTCCACACATCATCTATTTATATTGATTATCATTGCATTTTTTAATTTTTAAAATTTAAGAATTTTATGGTCTCATGATAAAAACATAAAAAAACATCTTAATTACATTTTGATAATTTTTATTTTTTTTTGTTGATTTTAAATTAATCGATTATGGATTTAGATTGTATGAATTTCTATCTTACCATTTTTATTATTCAAGGTATTTTTAATAATTATTTTCAATCATTAATTACTAGAAATTCAATAATTAAAATTTTTTATTTAATTTAAATTTTGTTTCCATGCTTTTAATTAAAAATTATCCATATCTAAATTAAATTTAAATAAATGATATCAGCAATATATATATATATATATATTAGATTGGAGGCAAAATTAACGTCATCAAATTCTACAGATGGAACTTACATGAAAATATTCTCAAATATGATGTAAACAAAACAAGAGAAATCAAAATCTGCTTACATTATTAAGAAAACCAAAAAAAAAAAAAACACCAAAGGGGGTAATCAAGGTAGATCATAAACATTAACCACCACCACCACCACCACCACAACCGCTGCCACCACCCACATGATGACGATGATGATGATTGTCAGCACAAGCATCACCAGTGTTATTCATGGGTCATATAGCAAGTGTATTCATTTGATGCTGTCGCTGACGCCCATTATTGATGTTCCTTCCGCTCTTCTAATCAACACTATTTTTGTTGATAAAAGAGCACAATATTCCCACTATAATTCCGAAAAAGACAATGCATATGAGCGACACTAAGGTTATTGTATATTGCCACACTATAATTCCGAAAAAGTTATTAATTGTGGTTTTAAATTATGTTTAAACATGTAAATAAAAATAAAGTCAAAAAGCAAAATTTAGACAATTAACAAAAAATGGTGATAAAATAATATTTAATTAATTTTTGCAAACAATGATACGTCCTTAATCACATATCAGACATCAAATAATTTATGAAAAGAACATTTACTAATTAAAATTCCGAAAAAGACAATGAATATAGGCGACACTAAGGTTATTGTAAATTGGTCCATTGATATAAAACCAATTTCTGGTCCAATTTCTCGTTTCCTTTGTAATTCCACCCCTCGTCTTGTTCTCTTTCGTTGCTCAACTCTTTCCTTAAATAATATAAGTGAGACAGCTTTTAGATATACAATTTTCAGATCATAATGTTACTCTAGTTTTTGACGACCACTGACTTGGCCATCAAGCATATGATTGTAAGAGAATTTAGAGATAGATTACTTACTATTGAATTTAATTTTTTAATCAAATCATTAGCAATTAACCAACTATCAAAATACTTGCCTCAAGAGTTCGTAATTTATATCAATTATCAATAAATATATATAATTTCGATCTTAAAAATTGTATAGTTAATAAATTGTTATAATTTGTCACATTCATATGACAAGGTTAATATAATTTTAAGAAGGATTTGTGATAATTTTTTTTATAACAAAAACACCTTTAGTTAAAATATTTTTTTTCACTTTTCTTTCTCTTTTTCCTTCTCTGTTCTCTTTATTTCTTTTCTCTCTTTCTCTTTTTTCTTGTATTTTTTGCAATATGTAAAAAAATTTTAAAAATAATATAAGGTCATTTTTACAAAATAAAAATTTTAAATCAAACACAAAATTCATTTCATTTGAAATAAATTTTATTTTTATTTTGTAGAATATCAAACATAAAAATTCATTTTAAAAATAAATTCTATAAAAAATTTATTTACAAATAAATGAAATTTTAGATTAAAATTAAACCAAACATAATATTAATGTGAATGCACTTTCCTGCATTTGAAAGGACACAATTTCAATAGATTCCTGTCTTGGGCTACGAATGTATCTGTTCCTATTTCTTAATTACAGTACTTCTCCTTTTCTCCCCCCCCCAAAAAAAAAAAAGCAATTCTTGTTAACCAAATTATTGAAATTAATAATTGAGTGAAATTATCAATAATCATTTAATTATTATTTTAAGAAATAGATCACTCGATATCTCTACAATCACGTGATCATAAGATAAGATTAATCTGAATTCGAAATGTAATTACAGTTAAATCTCTTTATCTCTCTCAATTGTTAATCAATTATTAAACATATATATATATATGATTATATTTTTGGTAATTATTTATGCCAACATTTTTAATTTGTCACACTTAATTGTATGAAAGGTGTTAACACAATTTGCAGAAGAAGGTCTGCCTAAGACAGTTTTCATGACGTGTCAAATAGCAAATAAACTTGAGAAATCTCTTAATCATTAAGCTATGATTTCATTGGCGTAGGTGCAGTCAATGTATAAATTGATTTTATCCATAAAAAGTCATCATTCTCATTGATTAGAATTAGAAAATGAAAAGGATGATGAATAGTTTGTATTCACATTTATATCTAGTTATTGAATGATCTTCATAAACTCATTTTTTGAATTTTTATTTTCTTTATTTTACAAATTAAAGTAGCTCAGGATGAATAATGACCATTCAAATTATTTACAAATTTTTAAACCTTAAAATGCGCTAAACTTCTTTTTTTTTTTTTTTTAATTTATAAAAACAAGTCATTCATGTAAATATTTTGCATATATTTATTTGATATTATTTATCTAAATTTATATAAAACTTTTAAATCAATTTTATGTTCCATCAATTTTAAAATACTTTTCTTCATTAAATTTTATAATACAAATTAATGATATATTTTATTAATTAATTATAATATAAAAAATTAATACAATTCTAATATTTTTAAATCAAATCCTACTATATCATAGTATTTTTAAAAAATATTAATATTAAAAATTAAAATAATATATAAAATTTTAATATCTTTAAATATGTAAAAAGGGATGTAGGCTTAAGAAAGAGAATATAAAAAATTTTATTCTTTTAAGAACTTGAGGTACATAATGAATCAAATATAGATGACAATTATGAAAGTCTATCAAATATTCAAAATATGAGATATGTCATATGATTATTGTTAATTATTGCTTATATATCAAACTAATACAATTATAAAACTAATGATAAATCAAACAAAGATTCTAGACTTTCTTTTTATTTTGGCAACTATATATAAAATCGTTAATTTGCATATTATACATATATTTATTTATTATTATTATTTATTTAAACTAGCCACAAACTGGCCCGCTGCATGAATTATAGTGTAAAAATTTTTATATAATAAAAAAACAAATTTTCAACTTTTTTTTTATCTTAGATATAAGAATATCAAATCATTTTTATGTTCTATTTATATATATAATTAATAAGAAAATTAAATTCAAAGAAATAGAATTTTATATATATAATTAACCAGATATATAATTTATTTTGTTTTCAACTATGTCACAGTTACTTAAACATGGAATATGTTTTATGAATATGTAATAGGCGCATGTGAACGTCATATATGTTCTTTTTTTTCCCGTATATGGCCAAACAAGTATTAAGCCTTCTTCCTGCAGCCGATGATGTATGCGAGACACGTTATGTCAGCATGCACTCAACAGCCACCCCCACTAAAACCTCCTCCTCCTCCTCCTCCTCCGCCTCCAGAATCACAACCACCTCCTCCCCCACCTCCACCTCCAAAATCACACCCAATACCTTCTCCAGTAAAATCTCCTCCACCTCCCCGTAAATTGCCGTCCTCTACTTCGCCAGTTCGTCCTAAGCCATGTACACACCATTATGAAATCCACCACCATGTCCTCCTGTGAAGTTCCCTCGTCCTAGGATAGTCAAAAGGGCAAACAAGGCCAGTATTGAACACCAAACTACTAGAATTATTGCCCAAGGTTCCATTTTCTTCACTCAGCAAACCAATTGAGCAATAATTCACAAACAAGTTCTCTCCCCTTTTATAGTTTGAGTTCAATGGATATAAGGTTATTTCCTACGCGGAAGTTTTTTGTTTAACGGGTCATTATTGTTATAGGCTTACAATACTTTATATAACACTTTGTGATAAATTTTTTTATAACAAAAATACCTTTAGTTAAAATATTTTTTTCACTTTTCTTTCTCTTTTTCCTTCTCTCTTCTCTCTATTTCTTTTCTCTTTTTCTCATTTTTCTTGTATTTTTTGCAATATGTAAAAATTTGTATGACAAGGGTTAATATAATTTTAAGGAGGAAAATGCGCTTAAATCATTCTAGATCACTTTGTGATAAATTTTTTTATAACAAAAATACCTTTAGTTAAAATATTTTTTTCACTTTTCTTTCTCTTTTTCCTTCTCTCTTCTCTTTATTTCTTTTCTCTCTTTCTCTTTTTTCTTGTATTTTTTGCAATATGTAAAAATTTTTAAAAAATAATATAAGGTCATTTTTACAAAATAAAAATTTTAAATCAAACACGAAATTCATTTCATTTGAAATAAATTTTATTTTTATTTTGCAGTATATCAAACGTACAAATTCATTTACAAATAAATTCTATAAAAATTTTATTTACAAATAAATGAAATTTTAGATTAAAATTAAACCAAACACTATATTAATGTCAATGCACTTTCCTGCATTTGAAAGGACACAATTTCATTAGGTATCCTGACTTGGGATACAAATGATGTATCTGTTTCTATTTCTTAATTGCCGTACTTCTTCTTTTCTCCCCAAAAAAAAAAAAACAATCCTTTTTAACCTACTTGGTCGTTTAGCAGATTATTATTGAAATTAATAATTGAATGAAATTATCAATAATCATTTAATTTTTCTTTCATGATATAGATTACTCAATATCTCTACAATTGCATGACCATGAGATTAATCTAAATTTAAAATGTAATTACTGTTAAATCTCTTTATCTCTCTCAATTGTTAGTCAATTATTAAACATATATACGATTATATTTTTTAGTAATTATTTACACCAAAATTTGTAATTTGTCATACTTACTTGTATGAAAGGTGTTAACCACAATTTAAAAAAGAAGATATGCCTAAGACAGTTTTCATGACGTGTCAAATACGCAAATAACTTTGAAAGACATTCATTAATCATTAATCTATGATTTCATTGGCGTACATGAATGAAAAGGATGATGAATAGTTTGTATTCGCATCCATATCTAGTTATTGGATGAGCTTGGTATTTAACTATGATGTGTATGTCTACCGGGTTGTATAAACCTACTAATTGTACGCACAAGCATTAATTAGAGATGATAATTTAACAAAATCCACTATAAAACAAAAGAAGAAGAATAATAATTAAAATGTGAGCATCATCTTCAACCTTTAACAAACACAATTTTCCTTTCTTCATGATTGATTTTTAACTCAATAATATTCATTTGTTAACTATTTTTCATCTAAAATGCATAAAACTCAAATTCTTTTATGTCAAATAGCAATAACAACAAAAACAATTATTTGATCTTAAAAAACAAAAAATCATATGCATCTCAATTTTATTTCTATTTTTTTAAAGAGAGAAAAAAGAAAGAATTTTTGCTTGTATTATTCTTCTTCGTTGCCAACACAATGGTGGTGGTAGTGGTGGTGGTGGCAGTGGTGGTGGTGGCCGTCATCGTTGTCTTCTTCTTCTTCTTATTTCTTCTTCCTTTTCTTCTTCACGTAAAAAAGTAAATAGTAAAATAAAGAAAAAAGAACAAAAATAAAACTCAAAATATAAAATTATCTTCTTTAACAAAACATTATCATAAATGTATTTTTTTTTTTTAAAAAAAAAAAGGTGCAGGGTGTACTTTTCTCTTTTTTAATTGCATTATTTCTTCTTTTCTAAAAAAATAATAATTAAGCATATTATTATTGAAATTAATAATGAAATGAAATTATCAATAGTCAATCAATTGTTTTTTTTAATCTAGACCACTAAATATCTAATTCAATTATTTTTTTAGTTTAGACTACTTAAAATCTTCACAGTCACATGATTATGAGACTAATCTAAACTCAAAATATAATTGCAGTTAAATTTCTTTTCCTCTTTAAATTATTAATCAATTATTAATACATATATATTGATTATATTTTTAGCAATTATTTACACCAAAATTTGCAATTTGTGACACTTAATTTTATGAAAGGTGTTAACAAAATTTGAAAAAGAAGATATGCCTAAGACAGTTTGCATTGCATGTTAAATACACTCATACCTTTGAAATACCAAATAAACTTGCAACATCTCTCAATGATTAAGCTATGATTTCAATCAATATATAGATTGATTTGATCCAATATAAGTCATCTTGTGATTCTCATTGATTAGAATAACAAAATGAAAAGGATGATGAATAGGTTGTATGTTTTGTGGAAGTCCCTCCACATGGAGGGCCCACAATCATTAAAAAAAAAAAAAGGAGAAAACCTTAGCCATGAAGCAAATCGCTGACTTAAGCTATTGAACTCCACCAATATGACAAGCCATCACTCCACCAATAGAATAGACAAATTAGCACTGAAGCAAATGCAAGCCAGCACTATTGAACTCTACCTACTGCATATACCATTTCCAAATAATTACTCCCACCAAAGCATAAAATCCAAACATGTAAATATCCCTATTGCACTTCGTGGTTGCCTTTTCCTCCATCGCTTTCTTTTTCTCTTCGAGTGCAATAGCTGTAACATTCCTCTCAGCTTTAAAACTTCCCAAATTGGCATTAAAATTTGTTAGCTCACGAAGCATCAACAAGTTCCTCTCATTCACTCATTCATCATGCCATTTTAAAAACTTACATTATCCTCCCTCCATCAACAAAAACAAAAAATCCTCAACTCATACCCATTGCCATTAAAACCATAGAAATCACAATGCTAACCTAAAAAACAACATGTACTTACTTGAAATGAGCGTCCCATAATTTGGGATTTGGATTTGCAATGGTTTTTTGCACGAACAACATCGCTATGTCCACAGCCACAGTTCGAATTTTCATCCCTAAATGGATAATGCTCATACTCTTATATAGGGATCTCATCACTAACTTCCTCATTATCCATCACCTCTATATCCTTCTCCCTGAGTCCACGAATGGGTCTGCTGATAAGAGTTGAGGGCAATGACAGATTTGGGGTTTGATTTTGCTTATGAGTGAAAATGATAAACATTGCAAATTTTTAACTTGTGAATGTGTGATTGGGAGGGGGCATAATTATCATTTCTTTATGATGACTGGACTGATGAGTAGACAACATTGGGTGAGGTGGAGTACTTTTGATGTGTTGGCAGCTGAGGTGTCTAAATCTTGCAAGAAAATGACCTGAAAATCATGGCCTAAATTACTTAAAGGGTGTTATGGTACCATTTTAATACATTAAAGAGAAATGGTACGAAACGGAAACAATGCACGTAGTTATGGTACCATTTAGACTTTTTATCCGTTAGCATTGAACGCCAAACTATTATAATTATTACCCAACGTTCAATTTTGTCTCAGCAATCAAATTAGCAATAATACATAGACAAGTTTTTTTCCCTTTTATAATTTCAATTCAATGGATATAATGTTATTTCCTACGCGGAAGTTTTTGTTTAACTGGTCATTATTGTTAATAGGCTTACAATACTTTTACGTTTCTATTGAAGACTCGATATGTTGGCGTGGGTGACGCTCATGAGAAGTATTCAAGGACTTGACTCGTCAATGGTTTAAGACAAAGGAAGGAAGTGACAGAGGATCTTTCGATACTTAAACGTTGCATTTGTAGCCCGTCTCCCTCTATGCGCGCGAGCATTTACAATTTGACTTTTTGACGTCCAAGTTGCCATTGCATTTTTTTGACTTTTCTTTTTTTTTTTTTTCTTTTACAATTTTTAACTTAATTTTTTATTTGAAAAGCTCATTTTTTTATACAATTGTATTGTTATTATTTTCTCTTTTTTTGCACTTTTTCTAACAATTGTTTTTAAACTTCTTTTTTTTTTTAACAATTATTTTCAATACGTTAATTTCTCTTTCTTCATTTTATATGTTAGGCATTATTGTCTAAAAAGACTTAGGAATGATGTTGTTTTTAAGTTTTTTCTTTCTTAAGTATTTCAATAAAGATATTATCAGATTAGTTCATTCATCAACTCAAATTAAATTTCTTTCTGAATGATCATAATGGTCCTTTCCCATATTGATCTATTACATTTTAAAGTATTTATTATCGCTTAGTCCTAGTTTTAAGAATAGAACCGAAAAAGTTAAGAAATGAATAGACTCTCTTAACTACTTAAACTAATCATTATGAATTATTTTTTAATTATTTTTTTTGTAATTTTTTCTATGATTTAAGATAATATAAGGTTTTATTTTTATGCTATTTTGTATTACTTTTAAAATAATTTGAAGATAAACCTATTTTTATTACGTTGAAATTAGGAAATTAAATTTTTATTTAAAAGATGAATATAATGAACTCAAAAAAATATGTTGAGTTAGATGAGAAATTTACTTTTTAATTTGACTATACAAACAATAAAAATACCTTTGATCAAATTGATGTTTTGATATCAGTTAATATCTTTTTGTTGCCTTGATATTAATGTGTGGCTTTTAGGATTATTTATTCACATATTACAATCAACCCAATTAATATCATCAATCAATATATATAATTAGCTTTAGTCTAAAAATATATTTAAGATAAAAATTTATTATTTATGTCACATCAACATTTTAATTTAAAAAATAAAACAAGATAAAGCTACAAAATAAACTTAAAACTAAAAAATAGACAATCTAAAATATAACAAAAAAACTAAACATTAATCTATAAAATTCAGAAAATGTTAGTTTTGTATGAATATCAGTAAAAATGTACTAAGAATTATTTTAAAACTTATTATCCTATAATAATTATTTTGTATTTATGAAATCTTAATAATATTTTTGTTAATATTAATTAGTATATATGTTAATATATTTTTAGTAATTAAATATTCTACATCTAATTTTTTATAAACTTTTATATAATAATTAAAATTAAATTATTTTTTTATATAAATAGTTAAATTATTATTATTTACAGTTCGTAAGTGAATAATAAAATTTTAAGAATAATATAAAGGAAGAATAACTATGATCTTTTTTATTTATTATTGTAAAGGTTTAAAGGTAATTTTAACTTTTCTTCAGTTATTCTTGTTGAAGTTTAGAAAAAAGCTTCAAATGGAAATTGATAAAAACCATAGTTGACTGAAGTTATATCTACTATTTGTTGTGACTGAAGTTATATCTACTATTTGTTGTTGTTTCATATAATTTATCAAACAAATATTTCTTAGCTATTGATTGAAAAAACTCTATAAGCAGCATTTATCAACTATACCAAATACCTCATAATATTAAGAAAATAGTACTTATTCCTATGCCAATGAAGTGAACCAATGACTGCATTCATTGCAATTTGTTGCTCCATCTAAAACTTTTTATACATATTAATTTTGGTTTTAAATTATGTTTAATCAAATAAATAAGAATAAATTCAAAAGGCAAAATTTAGACAATTAACAAAAAAATGATGATAAAATAATAATTGATTAATATTTTGCAAACAATGAATATATATATATATATATATATATATATATATATATATATATATATATATATATATATATATAAGTTTTAGCGCCGAAAAAAACAAATTACACAAATAAAAAAAAACATATGATAAAATAATAAGTTATTAATATATATCACACAAATAAGATATATATATATATATATATATATATATATATATATATATATATATATATATATATATTTCATTTTGCACGGCCTTAATCACATATTACACATCAAATAATTTATGAAAAGAACATTTACTAATTAAAAATTTAATCTTGTTTATATCATAGAATTTTTACAATATATATACAAGCAGAGTTTTATATTCTAAATCTCAATAACACACACACACACACACACACACACACACACACACACACATACACACACACACACACACACACACACACACACACACACACATATATATATATATATATATATATATATTCTCTCTTCATGATTGATTTTTAGCTCAATAGTTTTCATTTGTTAACTGTTTTCCATTTAAAGCATAAAAACTCATGATTTTTTATTTTAAATAACAATAACAACAAAAACAATTATTAGATCTTAAAGAACAAAAATAAGACTCTTATACATCTTCATTTTCTTTCTATTTTTTAAAGAGAGAAAAAAAAAAAAAAGAAAGAGAGTTTTTCATTGTATTATTCTTCTTCATTGTCAATGCAATGGTGATGGTGATGGTCATCGTCATCGTCTTCTTCTTCTTCTTCACATAAAAAAGTAAATAGAAAAATAAAAAAAGGTAAAAAAGGAAAACCCAAAGTATAAAATTGTCTTTTTAACAAATCATGGTCATAAATTTCTTTTTTAAAAGAAAGAGAGTGCATGGTATACTTTCCTCTTGCTTAATTGCATTACTTCTTATTTTCTAAAAAAAAATAATTAAGTAGATTATTATTGAAATTAATAATGAAATGAAATTATCAATAGTCAATCAATTTTTTTTTTTTTAGTATAGACCACTCAGTATCTTCACAATTCAATTATTTTTTTAGTTTTGGCTACTCAAAATCTTCACAGTCACGTGAATATGAGGCTAATCTGAACTCAAAATATAATCATAGTTAAATTTCTTTACCTCTCTCAATTACTAATCAATTATTAATACATATATATTGATTATATTTTTGGCAATTATTTACGCCAAAATTTGCAATATGTGACACTTAATTGTATGAAAGTGTTAATAGAATTTGAAGAAGAACATGACATGTCAAATACACTGTGACCTTTGAAATACCAAATAAACTTGAGACATCTCTTAATGATTAAGCTATGATTTCATTGATGCAAGTGCGATCAATGTATGAATTTTTATCCATAATAAGTGATCTTGTGATTCTCATTGATTAGAACTAGAAAATGAAAAGGATGATGAATAGGTTGTATGTGTTGTGGAAGTCCTTCCACATGGAGGGCCCATAATCATTAAAAAAAAAAAAAAAAAAAAAGGAAACCTTAACCATGAAGCTTTGCTTCATGGCAAAGGAAATTGAGCCGGCAAAATTGTTGCTGATTTAGGCCAAATTGGCCTTTTGATTTTGCCTATAAATAGTCAATATGTGATGATCAATGGACAGTGGTGAGACTATCATATGGGTGTGTGAGAACAAAATCTCAAACTTGTGTGAGAGAGTAAAGTTCTTACTCTGATTAGAGAGAAATTTTTTAGACAAAAAAATTATGCAATGTTGGGTACTATTCATCAAGACCTGTAGTGGAAATTTTGAAGAAGATGTTTTAATAATAGAGGTTTTTATAGACACCATGGAAAATACATTGAAGTTTGCATTCCCTTTCTTTGCTGGAAAGGATAATTTTACTCTATGACAAAGTCATATCCAAGATGTTTTGGTGCAACAAAGTCTTGATTTGGTTTTGGAGGAAGTAAGCCAGAGAGTATGACTGAAAGCGAATGGAGAATTATGCAGAGGAATCC
>CATIWR010162560.1:0-16257 GCA_949677035.1 Omphalea diandra | reverse complement strand
GTTATGTAATACTATTCACAAATAAAAAACATTAAACATTTATATATATATATATATATATATATATATATATATATATATATATATATATATATATATGTGTGTGTGTGTGTGTGTGTGTGTGTGTGTGTCATCCAATGCTTGCATATTTACGATGTATGAGTCTTGTTAATGCATAAAGAGTGCTCACCTAGTAGGTTATAGAAGTATATAATATTACCTCACTCTCGAGTCTAACAGTCTTAATTAATTTTTCAGGTAGTAGTTCATTTGATAGATTATTTTTAGCAAGCTCGCATTTCTTCATCTGTGTGGGCATATTATATAATACTTATTTCTAATTTATTCAAATTCTAGAACTCCACAGTTTAGAATAGTAAGACTTGTAAATTGATAAATGTTGTTAACTTTATAGTGAATATTATTTATTATCATTGCAAAACCTCAATTATCATTAATTAAAGATTAGCTGAGATTAAAATGGAATAGACTCGTTACTGGTTTCAATAGCTTTAAGCTTATCTATTTCCTAGTATCAATCATGGTCCAATTTGTTGGCCCTAGTGCACCAAGAAAGGGGAGTTGAATTGGTGGCAAATTTGAACTCTTGACTTTTAGAGGAAGCTCACAAAAATGAAAGAATAAAGAAAGGGTAGGAGAATAATGAACATAAGAGTTTTATAGTGGTTCTAGTATTAACTAACCCTACATCCCCTCCCCAATTCACTAATTGGGTATTTCACTCAATCATTAGTGTTTTATAAGCTCACACTCAACTTAGTGTTTAGCCTCACACCAAATCATACAAGTGTTTTTTCCAAGGCTCACACTCAACCTAGTGTTTTAGGCTCACACCAAACCTTACTAGTGTTTTCCAAAGGCTCACATTCAACCCTACAAGTGTTTTCCTAAGACTCACACTCAACCTATACAAGAGTTTTACAACTAGACTAACTGTCAAACCTAAACAAGAGTTTTCTATATAAGGGCTCACTCTCAAATCCAAACGCAAGAGGTGTTTAAAGCTCACACCAAACTATATACAATGAAATAAAGAATTAAAGTTGAGAAATAACTTAACAAGAGTTTTGACATATATTAATGGTTATCCTTTTGTATTCAAGTCCATTTGGTGGTGTATTTATAGGCAATAACCACCAAAGAGATGTTACAAATAAACTCTGTCCAAATCTCCAAGTTATGCTAGATATATCTTGCATTAAATTATCGTCATGATCGAAATTGAATTCACAATCACTAATTTTGTATTGCGTCTAATGGCTAGTCCGCGTGGCATGAAACCATTGATTGTTCAAGAAAATATAGCCATTATGTCTAACAACTATCAAAAGTAGCGGTCGCGACCATGACGCGACACTCACCGCAAATTCCTCTGTGACTAAGGCTTTGCAGTCTTTGGATGGTTCACAGCAGCGAAATAGCTCGCAAATTCCTCTGGTCTAACTTCATCCTTTCTCATGATTGATTCATGGTCGCGATTTACCATACACACACCGCGAATTTGGATGATCTTTACATTATTGGAGATTTTGAATTCTATTTTACTTCCAATGAAGAAATCTAACTTATAATCTACAAAACAACACTTAATGAAAGTATTAGAGTCTTTTAATCTATATTGTCAAGATCAAAAGAGAGTCTTGACTTAGGTTTGAATAACCTAGTCCAATAATCTCCCCTTTTTTGATTTTGACAATCTAGATTGAATATGTGAAGCATAAAGAATCATTTATACATACTCCTAAGAGAATGATTGTGAAGTGATTCAAATCATAAGTATGAAATTGCTCCCCCTTAATCCATACTCCCCCTTAGTTGTTCTAATAAGATCATTGTCTTAGCTTATTGCAAATATAATTCAATTTCTCTCCCTTTTTTTATATGTTCTCACTTTGGATATTCAGTCAGTTATCTCTCCCCCTTTGTCAAGATCAAAAAGAGAGGAAATAGGAGAGAATAAGAGAGAGAATGGGGAATATGAGAGGGAAAGTCCACAAACTTGTCAATTGTACAAACTCAAATTAGAATAGCAAACATAAGTAATTTTTCACAATTGATCACAATATGTCACATAAAAAGATAAATGGATGAAAAATAAATTACATGGGAATTTTTTATATATATAAAAATATAAATGCAAAATGATTCAAACATTTAACGATGCTTAAACCCACAAACTAGGGCTAGAAATTTAAGAATTTTTCATATATGGCCCTAGTATAGAGTATATGATTTTTTATGATTGATTTGAATATTTGAAATACAAAAAACCTCAAATGCAAAATGAATTTATTCAACTTATCACACAATCAATCAAATCAAATCAAATATGTGAACACATAGATATATCAAGCAATAAAACTCCCCTTAAATGTATGCATAAATATGTTAGGTTAAAAACATAAGGGATAAGGGATACATTACAAGTTTAGTATCCATGGCTTGATATCAAATAACCATTTGAAACTTTATCCTTTCTTCATTAGTAATCTCCATTCACCTTTAGATTTTCCATGATGAGGATTTAGTGAAAAAGTCCTCATCTTATAATATTAAACACTTTGCTTTGGTACCCAAACATGCTTGGTTCCTTAAGGGTTAGTCTTGGAAGGGTCCTCTAATTTGAGGTGTGCCTTCTTAATATGGTAAAATACATTGATATGCTCATATCTCATGCAATAATGACATTGCAACATAAACTTGTGAGTCTTTCTCATATGCACAACCATAGTATGAGTAGAGGGACTTCTCATACTAGGGTGGTAAGAGTGAATGCATGATTTACTCTTTGAGCCTTGGCTTTTGAGCCTTGAGGGGCCTTACCTTTGCCATTAGGCATATGTGGCTTAGTGCTAGGAGCACCTCTCTTCCTAATGACCTCAATACTTGAAGTTTGAGGTGTTATTGCTCTAACAAATGTAGTGAGTGTAGAAGTAGGTGAAAAGACTCCATTGAAGTCTAAACCATGCCTAACTAAATGAGGTCTTTGAGATACAATAAGTGTATCTAAAGCTTCCTGCCCCTTGTGAAATTTAGAGGTGAAGTTTCTAAGTTCTATAACTTTATCCTTTAAATAATTATTTTCCTTTCTGAATAAGTTAAGAGAGGATGAAGACTTAGAAAGACTCTCTAGAGACTTTTTGAGTTCTTCATTAGAAGTCTCAATTCACTTACAAGATCATTTAAGGACTTAAATTCATCTTCTAACTTGGAACATTTTTTCTTGTAAGTTTTCATTTGCGACTTATATTTGTCACATTTCAAAGTGTAAGCTTCTAAAAGCTCATCATTTATATCATTAAATGCATCATAATCATCATAAAAGTGTGGAGAAGTACTTACCTCTTTGGAGGAGTCCTCTTGAGCCATAAAGCAAAAGTTTGCTACTTCATCTTCATCACTTGACTCATCATCCCAAGTAGCCTTAAAGCTCTTCTTCTTTTCCTTGTGATAATAGAAAGATGACTTTCTTTGGATTCTTCTTTCTTTTCTCCTTTTCATCAACTTCTTGGTCCTTCTTGATATTTTGACAAGCTCTTTTTCTTCTTTGTCATTTTCATTTAAGCCACTTGAGCTTGAATAATCTTCTTGAGCTTTGATAATGAATTACTTAATTTATTTTAAATAAAAACTTCTAAGAAATGTTTAAAAAATCAATTACATGAGCTTAATAAAGTTGATACCTTTATTTTTTTATTCAATTTAATCTCATTTTTGCTTAATTATTATTATGTACTTTTATATAATGAATTTTAATTTTATACTTAAATTTTAAAAATAAAAATAAAAATTTATAATTAATGAATAATGAATCTCCCAATCTCTCATTTAAAAAGATTTCTATCAATCTCTCGTTAAAAAATTAGTTCTTATATTTTAAATAATAAATTATTTAAATAATTTGAAATGAAAGTTTAAATATGTCAAAATTAATTATATGAGCTCAATTAAGATAACACTTCTATCTTATATTCAATTCAACCACTTTTTTTCTTAATTAATTTTATTATACACTTTTATATGAATAATTCTAATTGTATCTTTGAATCTATAAATTTTTAAAATTTAATATTATAATTCATAAAATCTCTCAATATCTCATTTAAAAAAATTTTCCTGTCAATCTCACATTAAAATTTTAATTTTTATATTTTAAATTATTTAAACTATTTAAAATGAAATCTTGTAAAAAATACTTAAAAATCAATTACAAGATGATATTTTTATTTTTTATTCAATTTAATCCATTTTTACTTAAGTAAATTTATTATATACTTTTATATGATGATATTATATTTAAATTTATAATTTTATAAAATTTAAATTTACAAATCTCTCAATCTCTCATTTAAAAAAAATTATTTTAATTTCTCCTTAAAAAAATTAATTTATATATTTTAAATAATAAATTAGTTAAACCATTTAAAATAAAAACTTCTAAGAAATTGTTAAAAGATCAATTACATGATATGAACTTGAACATTTTTTTAAAAAATTTATTCTTAAAATAAAAATGAATGATTTATTAGTTTATTATTTAAATATATAAAACAAAATTTTATAATTTTAAAAAACATGAAAATAATATAAAATTAATTATTTATTATATAAAATAAAATTTTTTATATTTTTGTGAAAAATTATTTAAATTGAATAGAAATAAAAATATTATCTTCGTAAGATTTAAATTTAATTTTGAATCTGATCGAACTAATTGAAAAAGTATAAAACTTAATTGAGTCTAAATATATATTTTACTAAATGTTGATTTTGACTTGGAGTACAACTGAAATTAATTCATCAAGTTAGGGTATAATTAACTCAATTAGAAGTTTTAAATATAAGTAAAAATTCACAAAAAGATTTGTGTTTTTGAATCATTGAACCCAAAAATTTTTAACTAAAAAATTTTTATCATAATAAATGAGCCTATAAGATAAATTATGATACAAACTCTTGCATCATAATATTTTGTCATAATATCTTGGTATTAAAATTTCTAGTACCTACTAAATTACATATAAGAAAAAGAAATATTGCTACAATGATATTTTTGTTACGTATATTAAATAATTTTAAAATTAACATAAAATTATTTTATCACAATAAATAACTTTTCTTCTAACTAAATAACTCGTGACAATAAATAATAAATTATAATTTAGATGCATAAAAAGATACAGTAAAATTAGTAAATTACTAAAAATGTAAAAATATCATTATATTTTAAATAAAAAATAAAATTGAAGTTGAATTTGAATTTAATTAAATAATATAAATATTTTTAAAATAAATATCTTTTTTTACTTTAATTATTCTACTTTGTATATATTGTAATAATTTTTTTTTATATTGTTATTGGGTCAATTGAGTTAGATTATGGGTTGACCTCTTTGGATTAGTTTTGACATCGACTTGTCATGTTAACCTTTTTTCAACCTAATTCAATCCAAATATTTTTTCATCATTTTGGGTTTCGATCATCTTTTTCAAGCGGATTCAGTTAGACTAATGGGTCGGATAAAAAATTACCACCTTCAGAGAGTAGCATAAAAAGAAGTGATAGACATAATGATTTGGATGTGTCAGTGAGACTAACTTGAATGATTGATGATATCGGAAGGTAAGAATAAAGAAAGAGAGAAGGAAGAGATTATCCTGGGGTAATGGTATTGTGCCTTTTTTTTCAAGCCTTTTTCGATTATTTGTTTACTAAAAGTACAAATTCATGAGTGAAATATTCATAATGTTTATTAAGAAATTATCTATTGCCATATGATAGATTTTCATTTTTGACAATATACTTTGAATCTTTTTAAAAATTGAGATTCTTAATTTTATCATATCATCAGTAGAACTTTTTTATTCTTCTATTTTTTTGGTAATTTATAATAATAATCGTGTAGAATTTTGAATTTGCATGTTCTACTCCATCTATTTATTACTTGCTTTCAGCTATGTTTTAGCTATGTTTTCATTGTCAGAAATATTTGTTAAGATGTAATTTACGTATGTCCATTTATTTATCTTATAATTTAATTTTTGAATAACTACAAATATTTTAACTAAAATGAATGAGAGAGAACACTATCTCATAAATACATCATTATGCAAATATAAGTTCATCTTTTCACCGTAAACGTTGGATCATATAGAATCAAAAAATGAGGTGGGTTCACTAAAATTCTTAGATGAAAAATAGAAAAATATATTTATTTCCTTTTTTACTAGGGCATGTGTAAATATACAAATAATTGTGTAAATTTTTTTTATTTTTATTTTGACTTTTTATTTTATTTAAAGATGAAAATGAAGCATTTTATGATTATAAGTTATTTCATAAAGTTTATTAATTTAATTATTATAATTTAAGTTTATTATTTTTTAAAAAATTAGTTAACTCAAAATTTATTTTCCATATTGTATCATTTATAAAATAAGAAAAAAATTGTAATGATTTTTTATACAATTAGAATTTAATTAAATTAAAATTTAAAAGATTTGTGTTAATTAAATAAAATATATTAATAAAGTTAATTTAGAATTATTTAAACTTCATGTACAAGTTTGAGGATCTAATTGATCTTTTATCTTATAATTTTATTTTCCAATTGATCTTTCTATTAACAGATTAACGGATCGATTAAAAAATGAATTCAAGTTAACGGATCGATTAAAAAATGAATTCAAGTTAAGCACAAATAGTTAAGGGGGCGTGAAATTATGTTCTGAAATTAAAAGATTTTAGATAAAAAACACAAAATTAAGAGAATCGTGATGGATTATTTTTTTACATGGGTTTATTGCTTTACAATGAAACAAAGGATAGATGCCACAATAATAATGAGAGACAGAGATGGTTAATTTTAAATTATATCTTTTTTATTTGAGTTTAGACTGAGTCAGTTCAAGTCATTAGATCAAGGTGTAAAGAAAACTACAAATCAGGTCACTCTAATTTTAATTTTTAAAATAAAAAAAATTATTTTAATTTGATCGAGGTTGGATAGATTTGCATTGATTCAAAAGTTATATTCTTCACTATTTCGAGTTGGATCGAGCTATTTTTAATTGAGTTTTGGGGTTGGTACAAAAGTTATCATCTTTAAATTTGCGTTTAATTTGTTATAATTATATTCAAGAAAGGGAGAAAAAGAAAGAGGCACAAGAGGGCATTTAGTCTAACTAAATATGACTTTATTATTTCACCATACATATATGATTAATAATATTAGAAGTTTGTCTTTAATTTATCATAAATAAAATTATGATGATTTAATAGATTAAAAATCAAAGATTAAAAAACTAAATTAACCTAAATTAAAGATAAAATGTCAAACAACCCATTACATTGATCTTGGTCTTCTTCCAGGAAAAAAAAAGGTCAGTGGATATTGACAAAAGGAAAAATAATAAATTTACTATAATACATTTTTGAATTCACTTGATATGCTGTCACATACATAATAAATTTATTATAAGTAAATCTTTATTTTTATATGATTATTTAAAAAATTAATTTTAACTGATATTCAAATTCAAAATTTTAATTTTAAAAATAATTTTAATATCATTATTAAAAATTAATTATAATTTGTATGTAAATTTTTATAACTTGTAGCCTGCAAAATTTATTGATTTTGTGAACAAATGTTAAAAAATAAAGAGTAATTGAATTAAGAAAAAAAAATTGGACTCCTTAGTTTTCTTTTTTTAAAGAACTTAAAAAGGAGATTTAGATCTTTTCATCATTTATTTTAATTAGAAGTCAACAACTGAGATATTATATGTAATGCTTTTACCTCTACTACTCCCTCTACTTCCAATATAGTCTTTGTTAAGGCTAACGAAGTTAGCATGCCTAAACCTATGAGAATGCCTAAAGTTTCCTTAAAGGGAAATGCTAAGACTAATGACACAAAGGCTAGGTCTCAGTCCATTCACACACAATTGAGACATGCTCCTTCTAGAGCTAACTATGCCTACGTGTATTACTCTTACAAGCCTAAGAGGCAAAGTCTCCAAAGGTACAAAATTGGCATACTCATGCACATAGGTTTACACCTTACATGAGAGCACCTCACATGAGAAACACTCCCAGACAATTAGCTCAGAGGAGTTACAAACCTCACAAGCACCATGTGCATGCTTTACCTAAAAATAAGACACTAGTGCATTTTAATGGTGAGTACTTCTATTGTGGTGTTTATGGCCACATTGCATATCATTGCCTTGCTAAAAGGCACAGTGAGTAGATGGGTAGAACTAACCCTCTGGGACCTAAAAAAATTTGGGTACCTAAGACTTAATCCTCTTTGTTTTGCAGATGTGCTTGAAATCCCAAGTTGAAAAGCAAGTGGTATCTAGACAATGGATGTCCAAAGCACATGACAGGAGAAAGGGAGTTCTTCATGCAACTAAAGAAATTTGAAAGTCTTGAAAATGTATCATTTGGAGACAATAGGAAAGCCAAAATCATTAGCATAGGTAAAGTTGGTAAGGATGTTGACTCACCCATTCTTGATAAAGTTTTGCTTGTTGATGGACTCACACATAATTTTTTAGTGTAAGTCAACTTTGTGAGAAAGACCTCAGAGTTATGTTTGAACCACAAGCTAGCTATGTGTTAAGAGTGAGTGACAACAAAATCTTATTCATTGGTAGAAGAATTCATAACATTTATGTGATTGATTTAAATTCTCTTATTAACAATGATGATAAGTTTCTAGTATCTATAGTGGCTAAAGATAAAACCTAGCATAGAAGGTTAAGACATGCAAGTATGAAACTCCTCAATAAGCTTAAAAGGAAAACTTAGTTGAAGGACTAGCTAAAATTAAGTTTATAAAGGAAGGAGTTTGTGAAGCATGTCAAAAAGGAAAATAGGTAAAATCTTCATTCAAAGCTAAGAACATAGTAAGTTCATCTAGACCCTTGCAATTGCTTCACATGGACTTATTTGGACCCACTAGAGTATCTAGCTTGGGAGGCATGGATTATGCATTTGTCATTATAGATGATTACTCTAGGTATACTTAGGAGTTATTCCTTCCTCACAAGGATTCTTGCTTTGATGCCTTTAAGACCTTTGTTAAGAGAATTCAAAAACCAAAAGGATTTAAAGATCTCTACTATCAGAAGTGACCATAGAGGAGAGTTTGAAAATGCAAAATTCCATAGCTTTTATGCTAAATATGGTATCTCACACAACTTCTCCACTCATAGAACACCACAACAGAATGGTGTAGTAAAAAGGAAAAATAGAACTCTTCAGGAAATGGCTAGGACCATGTTAAATGAGTGCAATCTTCCTAAATACTTTTGGGCTAAAGTTGAAAACACTTCTTATTATGGGTTAAATAGAGTATTGGTTAAGCCCTTATTGAAGAAAACACTCTATGAGTTATGGAACAATAGGAAACCCAAGAATGTATATTTTAGAGTCTTTGGTTGCAAGTGTTTTATAAACACTAAAAACAACCTTAGCAAATTTGACTCTAAATCCAATAAAGGAATTTTCCTTAGATACTCTACAACCAACAAAGGGTATAGAGTCTTCAACAAGAGAACTCTTGTTGTTGAGGAGTCTATGCATGTTGTTTTTTATGAATTTGATCCCACTTCTTCAAGAAAAGAAGAAGATGTTGATGATCTTGTAGGTCCAATGAGTGAGCTGAATATTGGAAAAGAAGGAAAAATATGGACAAGCCACAATAAATGACAAATGAAGAAAATTTAGATGAACCTCTTCCTACTCCAAATGAAGAGCAAACTCAGCTAGAAAAGGGTTAGGTCTTCAAGAAAGATCATCCAAGATATCTCATCATAGGTGATCCATTAAATCAGATAATAACTAGATCATCATTTAGAAATGCATGCACCAATCTTGCTTTTATTTCCCTTATTGAGCCTAAGTCCATAGATGAGGCCATAAAAGATGAGCATTGGGTTCTTGCTATGCAAGATGAACTCAATCGGTTTGAAAGGAACAAAATATGGACCTTAGTTCATAGACCTCAAAGACATTCCATTATTGGAAACAAATGGGTCTCTAGAATAAGGCTCGGTTAGTAGCCAAAGGCTATAACCAAAAAGAGGGAATTGACTTTGATGAAACTTTTGCCCCTATTGCAAGGTTAGAATCCATTAGGATTTTGCTTGCATTTGCTTCTCATATGAATTTTAAATTATATTAAATGGATGTTAAGAGTGCTTTTCTCAATGGCTACATCGATCAAGAAGTGTATGTTGAACAACCCCCTAGTTTTGAAAGTCATTGCTTTCCTAACTATGTGTTTAAGCTCACCAAAGCCTTATATGGCTTGAAGCAAGCTCTAAGAGCTTGGTATGAAAGGTTGAGCAACTTTCTTGTAAAGAAAGGGTTTTTTAAAGGATTGTTAAACACAACACTCTGCTCTAAAGAGAGGAATGAAGATGTATTGCTTATGCAAATATATATAGATGATATTATTTTTGGTGCCATTAATGTTTGCTTGTGTGAAGATTTCTCCAAAGTAATGAAAAGTGAAATTGAGATGAGTATGATGGGAGAACTCAAGTTCTTTCTTAGATTGTAAATCAAACAAGAAAAGGAGGGAATCTTCTTCAACCAGGCTAAATACATAAAAGAATTAATCAAAATATTTAGCATGGAGAACAACAAACCTTATAAAACTTTAATGAGCACCAATAACAAACTAAGCACAGATGAATATGGTAAGGTTATTGATCAAAAGTTATATAGAGGTATGATCGGTAGACTTCTCTATCTAACTGCATCTAGGCCTAATTTCATGTTTAGTGTGTGCTTATGTGCAAGATATCAGTCTAATCCCAAGGAGTCTCACTTGCATGTTGTAAAACACATACTCAAACATTTTAATGGTACTCTCAACTTAGGATTTTATTATCTTAAAACTTCTTAATTTAAGTTAACTGCATTTTCAGATGTCGATTTTACTGGGTATACCTTAGATAGAAAAAGCACTTCAGGCATATGTCAATTACTAGGTGAATGTTTAGTATCTTAGAGTAGTAAAAAGTAAAATTCAGTTGCTTTGTTTACAGTTGAAGTTGAGTATATGACTGTAGGTCTTTATTGTGCTAAAATCCTGTAGATGAAGCAACAACTTCTTGACTGCAAGATTATTGTAAATCATATGGCCATTAAATGTGATAACACTAATGCCATCAACTTATCTAGAAATCCTATTTAACATTCTACGAGTACGCATATAGATATAAGACATCACTTTCTAAGGGATCATGTTAATAATGGTGATATTGTGTTACAACTTGTTGATACTAACCATCAATTGACAAATATTTTTATTAAACCTCTTTGTGATGAAGGATGCAATTCATCAAAAGAGAACTTGAAATGATTGATGAAGGTACATTGAGCTAACATCAATAGGTTCTTCTTTTTCACCCTTGTTATTTCATGCATAATCTTTATTGATTGATTGTTAAAGTATTATGTGAATTGATTTCAATTAAAGTCTTTAGATTCTATAAGGTAAAGATTTTGATTGTCTTATCTTGATCAAATGTCCCTTTATTATTTGAATTCATGACTATATCATTGATTTTGATTAATAATATACATCAACTTAGTTTTGAAAATGTTTGCTCATTTGAAAAATCCTTTTTGAACTTGTCTTTGCCTTGGAAAGCATGGCCAACGACCATTATGAATCTTCTAATAAGCGTTGTGTTGTTTGTAATTTGCAACCTATGTTTCTATATACCTCAACGATCATTGTACATTTCAAATGACAGTTGTTCTTCATCCAATGGGCATTGTGAGCAAAAACCATCATTGAATGAAGAACACATGCTTGGTTTAGCTAATGGTCATGTCCAACAGTCGTTGTTTCATTCACAACAGTCGTTGAACACTCCCAATGGTCATATTTTTTTTAAAGAAAGAGGGACCTCTTCAAACTCCTATATATACCCCAAAAACACTAAGTTATTTTACTTTAGCTTTCTTTGTGCTTTTGCTCTCTCTCTCTCTCTCTATATCTCTTTGCTTTTATTATTTTCTATGTTTGTCACTTACATCATTCATCAAACACTAAACCCAATGGCACCTAAAAGTGAAACAATAAAAAGATATAAACAACATGCCAAAAAAACCCTCAAGCCTCCTACTCAAGTTCAAAAACTGAGGAAAACCTAGCCTTGATGATTGCTCAATAGAAGGAAAGGTCTAGTGAACCTTTATTTGCTCCTCAATCCTCAAAGAAGGCTAAGGCAATTCTAGAATCAAAAGGGAAGGGAAAAGAGACATAAATAGATTAACCTCTACTTATTGTCCATAAATTCCATCTCAAGACGGACAAGGGAAATTAATTAGCTTTAAAACTTCTTAATAGACATCTAAGGGGAGGAAAATTCTTTGAATGGATAGATATTCAAAGGTATGGTTTGGTAAAGCAAGAAAATGAGCTAATGACAAGGATAAGGTAGGAACTCTTCTGTCACATCAAAGAGCCGTCCTATCTAGAGTTGACAATTAAGTTCCTGACTACTCTAGAGGTTCTAAGAGGAGATTGTCATGCATACACACAATAGAGGACCATCAACTTCAAATTCTTTAGGAAGAAGTACACTCTAAGGCCAAGTGAGTTGGTTAAATGTCTTAATGCATCTACTAATGGAATAACAGAGCATCCCCTCACTTTGAAAGTGGATGTGAACCAATTATGGAAATCCATTACAGATGAGAAAAATAACTACAACAGTAATAATAACAAGGCATCGAAGATTAAAAGCCAAGCCTTGAGGATCACACATCAATTTATAACTTGAAACATTAATGGCAGAGCCTAATCAAATGGTAATTCTACCATCACAGATCTCTTTTACCTTTGGTGCATGAAGAATAAACAAAGGATAAATACTCCACTATTTTTGGTGTAAATAATTGACAATCAAGTGGACAAGGCAAATGAGTTTTGTTGGGGCATTACATTACTCAAATTACCAAGTTTGTAAAGGCCATACCCTTAACTGAAGAGGGACTAGAAGCAAGGAACATTGTGTTATAGAAATTGCCACACAATGAGTCCATTAGTGAAAAGATGTTGCTAAGCATGAGGATTCTTTAAAGGCTCAACTCAGGCCTGATAAAGAGAATTCTAGAGGAAGGAGAAGCCCCTATATTAGACTTAGATGATGATGATGAAGTTGAGGAAGCCATCCAAGTAGGCATTATTGTTATGGAAGAGATAGGTACAAGTGCTTCTGCTCCTACTATTGCTTCTGCTATTGCTCTCATAGAATTTGAGAAGAAGGTCCTTGACTAACTTGCCACAATCATAAATATTGTTTAAAAGGTTGAATCCTCTACCATTTCCCTTCATCAAAAGGTTCAAAGACTTCAAAGGGATATGAAGGATGTCAACCAAACCTTAGACTAGATAGTTGAAGAACCCAACTTGCAACACAGAACACCAACCACCCCAGCAGAATCAGAGACAATAATTGAGCCTAAGGACAAAACTTAGAACAAATCTCTAGGACCCTCACCCTCATTTAACTTCATGTTCATATTTTCTCATTATTTCAATTATCTTATCTTTTGCTTTTCAAAATGTCGATGCAAGTGATAGCATTTCTTCAATGAATATAAATATTTTCTCAATAATTTATTATTCTTACTTAAGTCATCTTTATTATTTCTTTGCTTTTGTATTGCTTTTTGATAATGACAAAAGGGGGAGAAATAACCAAGTATAAGACATAAAGTGAGTGTGAGAGTAAGAGGGAGTGAAAACAAAAATGCAAGAACTAAGTATGAGTTATAACAAAGTAAAATGCATGTCATAACCTAGTTTATATGATTTCATTTTGCAAAGTATTGACATGTATAATTTTTAACACTGCATAATCAATGAAAGTAAAGGGGAGCTAATGATCAATTATAACTTATGCATTTGTTCATTATATGTACATTTCTTGCAAGGATTATTTAACCCTTAATAAATTATTTTTCATCATAAAAAAGGGGGAGATTGTTGGATTTGGCTTCGAAGTTTTTGTAAACCAAGCTTGTTTTGATGATTACAAACACATCTATAAGCTCACTCGAGTTTGTGTGTAAAATCTTGCAGGTACATCAATTTGTTGATCAAAGGTTTTAAAAAGAAGTGTTGTTGAATTTCAACGGGTGTTGTGACTTCAAACCCAACGGGTGTTGTCGCATTTCAACGGGCATTGTGACTTTATCAACGGGTGTTGAAGATACTCAATAGGAGTTGAAGTGACACCCAAATATGAGTTAAGAATACTTGGCCCCTCAACCATCAACTCTCTCATTTCACAATAAGCATTAGTTCTTGAAAACTCTTGAGCTTCGTAAGCTAACCTTCTCAATAGGTGTTGTATTTTTGCAACAGGAGTGGCTCACCGATACCTCAATAGGTGTTGCGTTTTCGCAACAGACAGTAGACCAAATGACTCAATGTGACCAAAACCCTCAAATTCTTGACACAAACGTTAGACTTAAACCAACAAACGTTGGAAAAGCATTCAAGCAGAACTAAAGTTTATGAACCCTCCAACGAGAGATGATCAAATGTTCAACAGACATTGGGACACTTTTCAATGGGCATTGAATCAAAGCCAATAGCCGTTGAAACACTGTACAAAATCTTGAAAAACAGATCATCAAGTTCATATCCTCCTGGAGATTTTAAATAGGCATTGTCCATATCCCAATAAGAGTGGAAGTTTAATTCTAACAAGCATTGAGAAGCTCCAACAGTCGTTAAAGGAGTTGATGACTATAAAATTAAGAAAGGCAGAAGAGGAACGTCTAGACAGATCTTTCTCTAACAGTTAGTTCCAACGGGTGTTTCAATAAAATCAATGGTCGTTGAGGTTGCATTTTCACCTAACAACAAGCGTAAAGATTGTCCAATAGGTATTGAATGACTACTTTTTGACATGAAGTGACAACCTTCTTTTTAAAGGATAGTTCCGTGTATCTACCTAGAAAAAGACTCTCTCATAACAGAATTAAAGAGAGAAAAGTGAAAAATGATCACAATGAGTTTATTCTGTTGTGAAAACTATGTTTAACAAAAAGGGCGAAACAAGTGTGATCTAGCTTCAAAGGAAGATCAATTGTCAAAGCTTGCATAAGACTCTTCAAAAATAAAGTTGAAGAACAAGCTTAAGACATCTCTCAAAACTCACCACCAAGTCAAGCATAATTTATTAGTGCAATCATTATTGCTTACTGCTTGAGTGTGAGTGTTCTTTCTTATCCTTAAATTGTAATTCTTTAGAGAAAGGTTTTTAGTTTAAGAAGATCTATGTAGATCTAAATCATTTTTGTAAAAGGTTTAAGGTAGTACCTGTAAACTACTTTGAAAAACGATTTTAGTAGCACCCGGAAGTCTACTTGTAACGATTTAGTGGTGCCTAAAAACATTGTGTAAAGTTGATTGATAGCACCTAGAGTCTATCTTGATAGTGAAAGTCTCTAGTGGAAGACTAGAGAAGAGGAAGTAGGCAGGGTTGTGTTGAACCTCTATAAATTGATTATATCTATTTCTCTTAATTTCTACATATATCAGTCGTTGGGTTTTACTTGCCATTGCCCTATTCAACCCCCTTCAAGGGCACCAAAGGACAATAATAAAATCTCATCGGAGAATCTATAGTTTGTGTGAATTGCACCATTGTGTTCGGGACGATGAGTAGAACGTTTTATCCCAATTCACCTACTAGGCCTTGCCAGAGCCACTGTCAGAACCACTATGCATAGTGGCTGGAGTTTGCCACTAGTATCCGATGATGACACCACCCATACCAAAATGGAGATTATCCTTGTAGGAGTCCATAGGAGGCAACAATGTAGTTAAACTCTTCTTCGTTTGGTTAGAATAGGCCAAAAACCATGAAAAGGACTGAAACTTTGACTTGTTACCACCGTCGGTACAAGCAGTTTCTAGTGACAATCCAGGTACCAAATCGAAGTTAGGTTCACCATCTTTACAATGCCACCAATGGTAACCCTTTAAAATTCATAATTTATATTTCCTTAATATTATAAGTATTAAAGTTATTAAAATATTCTTATTTAAAATTTTATTTATATTTTAGATTTAGTTTGAGTATTTAAATATTATGAGACTAAATTTTTATCAAGCAAAATGATTTGGATATTTATCAAGCAAAATGATTTGGATATATATATATATATATATATATATATATATA
>CATIWR010162527.1:0-13164 GCA_949677035.1 Omphalea diandra | reverse complement strand
TATGCTTTATCTAACCAAGTATTGGAGTTTTGATCTTCAAATCCTAACTAGACCTCTAGAAAACTTGTTTCTAGCAATCTAAGTTATAAAGATTCAAAGTTGTGTTAACTCAAACCTTAACCAAGCCAATTTAAGATCAGAGTTAACAAGTTTGTAAAATTATTAAGCCTTCATTCAACAATCTCACTAAGTCCACTCAAGAACTCAAGAAGAGAATTTAATCTCACAAGCAAAATTGCTAATTATGACTGCTCAAATTATGTGAAGGTCAATGTCTTTCCTAATCTATTTTAGAAAATAATATTATAGTCCTTTTATCACATAATTTTTCAATTGAACATAAGACATATGTTGGACTAGGTTGGTTAAACCTAGGTCAAAGGTCAATTTTAATATTGACAATGAAGATTGATAGGTATTAATATCTTATTTAAGTGTTGTTTTTTGCAGTTTTTAAGTTAGGTTGGTATTGGAACTTGGATGGAAGTCTAAATTTCTAGCATTGAGTAAGGCACCCAAATTTCCCATTAGAAACTTTTAAATCATGACTGCGACCTTGGTACAAGGATGGATGAATTTGGATCATATGAATTCATAGAGCAAATCATAGTCACGATCTAGCCAATGAAGACTTGAATATCATATAGAGAGATTCACAATGGTGTTTGCATTCTAAGTTACGACCATGACTTTTGTAGCTGAATAGAGGGAACCAAGTTTGTGACCATGACATCTAAAGTGTCCAAGATGATTATTGGGACATCAAAACTTATGAGGATGAAAAACCTGACTGTGACCTATGAAAGTGATTTCTCCTTGTCAAAAAGAAGGATTCTCAATCCTTATCATCTCCAAGAAGAATCTTAATTACGACTGCGACTTTTGGATCATTAGACAAATGCAACAACTATATTTCTTGGAATGGCAATAGCAGCACACCACGTGGACTATCTATTTTACACATAAAACAAGGTTTTTTTATCGTAATTTCAATTTTCCTAGTGCAAATTGGAAATTCTCAATTGTAAAATGACAGTCACGATTGTAAAATTAGTATGTCAAGCATTAATGTAAAATCTATCTAGCTTACCTAAGAGATTTAGACATAGTTTCTTAGTAACATATCTTTGGTGGTCGTTGTTTATAAATATTCCACCAAATAGACATGAATGCAAGAGAATTTCATTAATTATAGCGAAACATTTGTAAATTTACTTTATCACTTTTTATTCTTTATATATGAGTTCTTATTGTTGGGTGTAAGCATTAAACACAATTGTAATTGGGTTTGAGAGTTAGCCTAGCTGTCAAAGCTCTTATAATAGGTTAAAGAGTGAGATTTTGTGAAAAACACTTGAATGAGGTTTTTATGTGAGCCTTGAAATACAAATTGTGAAGCTATATGTGAGCCATTAAAATATATTGTACAAGTTTGGTGTGAGATTGGAAACACCACTTTGAATTAGTGAAACATCTAATTGTAAAGAATTGACGAGTAAATGTAGGGTTTGATAACACTCGAACCACTATAAATATTATGCGTTCTTTCTTTCTACTTCTCTTTCAATCTCTAAGCACTTCATCTTCCCTCCATTTTTTTTTTAGATTCCCACAAATTTAACCCCCCCCCCCTCCCCCCTTCTTGGTGCTTAAGGGCTAACAAGTGGTATAAGAGCCAAGTCTTAGTTCAAGCTTTAATTATGTGAGAAAATATCAATGGCATAAGAAGGAATCCACACCTATCTTAAGCCATATTTTAATGGATGTAACTATACTCATTGGAAGTATAGGATGGAGATATACTTAGATAGCGATGTGGTGGATCTTTGGGACGTTATGGCAAAAAAATGGAAGCCACCCACTAAGGTGGTTAATGGAAGTAAAGAATTTATCCAAAAAGAAGAATGGATTGAAACTCGCAAGACATCTAATGGAAGGAATAAGACACTATGGCAATCCTTCTTAGTTCTCTATCAAGGGAAGAAATAGGAAAGGTTCAACATTACTTCACATCCTATAAAGGGTGGAAGGCCTTGGAGAACTACCATGAAGGCACATGATTTATTAAGTCTAGTAGATTGGAAATGTATTTCATAGAATAAGAGTTGTTCATGATGAAAGATAATGAAAGCATTACATATATAATGAATAGACTCCTATCGATTGTCATAAATATGAAAAAATTCAGAGGGATACTCATCAATCATGAGGTAAACTAAAAAATACTTAAATCTTTAACTCTTGAGAAATTTAGTGTAAGAGTTTATAACATCCAATAGTCAAATTTAGAGATTGGGAAGGTGCAAACTGATGTCCTCATAACCAAGCTTCTAACTCATAAGCTAGCTTTGAAGAAGGATGAACAGATGAAGAAGATAAGACGACAATGGGACAAGACTGACAAAGTAGAACAAAAGATCTTAGCTCTAAAATCTTCATCCAAGGAAGAAGAACTAGAGATTGTTTCAAGTGATGAAAATAGTGATAAAGAAGAGGAGGAGCTGGCCATGCTTTCTACAAGAACAAAAGAGCTGATAATGAGAAGAAAAGATATAAGAAACCTTAAGAAAACAACTCCCGACCTTAATAAAAGAATGAGTGAGGTTACATGCTATGAGTGTGGTAAACAAGGCCATATCAAGTATGATTTCCCCAATCTAAAAAAGAAGAAGAAAAGAGATAGGAAGAAGAATAAAAACTTTAAAGTAACTTAGGATGACAGCTCAAGTTAAGAGGATGAAGATGAGGAAGTGGCAAATCTATATTTTATGGCATAAGATGACTTTTCAAATAAGGTTAGCTCTTCACCCCATTCTTATGAAAATTATGATGAATTATATATTGTAAATGATGAGCTCTTAAAATCTCTCACCATCAGATGTGATAAATGTAAGTCACAAATGAAAACATACAAGAAAAAATGGTCCAAACTAAAATATGAATTTAAATCCTTAAACGATCTTATAAGTGACTTGAGGACTTTTAATGAAGAACTTAAAAAATCTATAAAAAGTCTTTTTAAGTCTTCATCTTCTTTAAATTCATTAAGAAAGGAAAATGATACCTTGAAAGAAGAGGTAATTGAGCTTAAAAATTTCATTTCTAAGTTTCATAAAGGGAAGGAAGCGTTAGATACATTAATTATATCTCACAGACCTTCATTTGTTAAAAATGTTCTTATCTTTAATGGTGCCTCCTCATCATCTAATCCCCCTCTTACTACCTTCATTAGAGCTTCAACACCTTAAACATCTAATATTGAGGTAGTTGGGAGGAGTGTGCTCATAGCGCTAAGCCACCATTGCGTAAAGGCAAACAAAAGGCACATCAAGGCTCAAAGCTTATGCCCCATGCATACATTTACACCAAGAAACATGCTCACCCAACACATATAGAAAGTTATTTTCTACTCCTAACCATTCATGTATATGCTTACACTACATCATCATGGTATGAGAAGTACCCCTACTCATACCAAAGCTATATGTAGAGGGAAGACTTACAAGTCTAAACTTTAATGTCATTATTACAAAAAGTTTGGTCATATAAATATTCATTGTTATATTACGAAGGCTCACCTCAAATTAGCTGACCCTTCTAAGCTTAACCCTTGGGACCTAAGTATACTTAGGTACCTAACTAAAAATGATTTATTTACATTATATAGGATTGTTTGGTAGCCACCAATAAAGTAAATGATTGGCATGCGGATAATGTATGCTCAAAGCACATGATGGGCAATAAGAAGTTATTCATAGCCATAAAAGAGAAGGAAGGTAGCAATGTCACTTTTGGAAATAATACTAATGGTAAGGTACTTGGCATTGGAACAATTGGTAAGAATGGTTATTCTCTCATTGACTAAGTTCTACTTGTAGATGATGTACAACATAATTTCTTAGTATAAGTCAATTATGTGTTAAGGGTAACAAAGTCACCTTTGACCCTAGAGATTGTCGAGTTACCACTTTGGTGGATAAAAAGGAAATTTTCAACATTAAAAGAAAGGGCAATACCTACCTAATGGACTTAGACAATTTGGTAACCAATCTTTCAAGTGTTTTGTGTCACTTAGCAATGAAGCTTGGCTTTAACATATAAGACTTTGTCGTGCTAGCATGGAGCTCCTGCAAAGCCTATCAAAAGGAAAGCTAGTGAAAGGTCTTCCCAACCTACAGTTCTCAAAAGACAAGACATGTGAACCATGGCAAATGGGAAAGCAACATCCATCCTCTTTCAAAGTAAAGAATGTTGTAAGTACATCAAGACCTCTTCAACTTATCCATATGGACTTGATTGGACCTATTAGGAGTGCTAGTTTAGGTGAAAAATATTATGCACTTGTCCTAGTTGATGATTACTCTACGTTTACTTAGGTATCTTTTCTAGCTTATAAGCATGACACCTTTGATGCTTTTAAAAGTTTTTCAAAAAGAGTTCAAAATGAAAAGGGTTACTTCACTTCTTCAAAAAATAGTAACCATGGAAAAGAATTTCAAAATAAATCTTTTTAATCTTATTATTTAGTGAATGAGATTTTTCAACTCTTAGAACACCATAATAAAATGAAGTTGTAGAGAGGAAAAGTATAACATCAGTAGATATGGCTAAAACTATGTTCAATGAGTATTCCTTACCTAATTATTTTTAGGCTGAAACATCAGTAGATATGGCTAGAACTATGTTTAATGAGTATTCCTTACCTAATTGCTTTTGGGCTGAAGCCATCAATACTTCGTTTTACATTACAAATCATGTTTTCAAAATACTTATTCTTAATAAAACTTCTTATGATCTTTGGAATGGTAGAAAGTGTAAGTTATCATGCCTAAGAGTCTTTAGTTACAAGTATTGCATCTTAAATAACAAGGATAATATTGGACAATTTGATTTAAAGACAAATGAAGGTATTTTCCTAAGATATTCCACCTTTAGCAAAGCCTATAGAGTTTTTAATAAAAAGTTTTATGGTTGTTGAATAGTCTATGAATATTGGGTTTGCTAAATCTTATAAACTTGATGTTAGGAAAAGTACTCTTATTGATAATCTTATAGGTGACTTTGAAAAATTAGAGTTGGAGTCAACTTTAAGAAAGATGGCTAAAAACCATGATGAAGTCATAACATCAAGAAAAGAAAATGAATGCCAACCACAACTAGTGGAAACCTCAAGTCAAGATCTTTCTAAGGATTATAGATTCTCCAAGCATCACCCAAAGGATTTAAACATTGGTGATAATTCCAAGGGTCTAGAATTATTTAGATAATAATATTGCATTTGTTTATCAATTTGAGCCAAAATCTATTGATGAGGCTCTTGATAATGAAAGTAGGGTAATTACTATGCAAGAGGAACTCAAGTAATTTGAGAGAAATAATGTATAGGAACTTGTTCCTAGGCATAAGGAATACTCTATTATATGATGCAAGTGGGTGCTTGGGAGTAAGTTTGATGAGCAAGGTTTCATTACTATAAATACAGTTAGATCGGTTGCTAAGGGGCACAACCAAGAGGAAGGCATTGATTATGATATAACCTATGCCCTCGGAGCAAGATTAAAGGCTATTAGGATTTTTTTAGCATACGCGTCACATGAATTTTAAACTTTTCCAAATGGATGTTAAAAGTGCATTTTTGAATGGTCTCATTGAGGTAGAAGTTTATCTTGAACAACCTCCTTATTTTGAATCTCATTTGTTCCAAATCATGTTTTTAAGTTAAATAATGCCTTATATGGGTTGAAACAAGCTCCAAGAGCTTGGTATGAAAGGCTTAGTTAATTTCTTTTATAAAATGATTTTGAAAAATGAAAGGTTGATACAACTTTATTTATGAAAAGGCACAATCATGACACACTCATTGTACAAATATATATTGATGATATCATATTTGGCTACTAATGAATCTCTTTGTAACGATTTTGCTAAGTGTATGACTAAGGAATTTGAGATAAGCTTAAAGTGAGAGCTTAAGTTTTTTCTTGGCCTACAAATCAAGCAAAATAAAGAAGGGATTTTCATCAACCAAGCCAAATACACAAAGTATATACTCAATAAATTTGGCATGGACAGATGCAAAGTAGCAAAGACACCAATAAGTGCTACCATTAAACTAGAGAAAGATGAATCAGGTAGGTCTATTGAAGAGAAAAGATATAGAGGTGTGATTGGTTCTCTGCTCTATCTCACTGCCTCTATATGCAATGTCATGTTTAATGTATGCATATATGCTAGATTTCAATCTTGCCATAAAGAATAATATTTTAATGTTGTTAAAAGATTCTTAAATGTTTACATGACATATTGCATTTAGATTTATGGTATGCTAGAAATTCATCCTTTAGCCTTATAGGATATTCAAATGCAGATTATCAGTAGCCTACTAGATATAATGAGCACTTCTGGAACTTACCAATTTATAGAATAATATATAGTGTCTTGGTTTAGTAAAAAATAAATTTTGGTTGCCTTATCCACTGCTAAGGCAAAATATGTGGTCGCGGTTTGTTGTTGCCCAAGTTCTTTGGATTAAACAATAATTAAAGTACTATAGCAAAGTTGTTGATGACATTCCCATCAAATGTGACAATGCTAGTGTAACATCCCTATCTAAATTCATTGGCATTATCACATGAACATATTTATTACATAAATGATATGAAAATCCCATATGAACATATGAATTGGATAAATGATCATTTAGATATGTGAATTGGATAAGCATGACGATGACAAATGCACCATTCCATTTGGGTCATTTGAACATATATGTAGTGTTTGTATAGTTGCATAACAAATTATTCTATGTTATGTGCTTGTTACAACATCATAAATAATGGTGTTAAAGAGCTTATTTTAAAGTATAAGGAGCGTATAGGAATTAGGAGATGGATGGAGGTGCTTAAGGAGTGAAGAAGAGGGGCTAAAAGAGGAAAGTGAACTTCTAACCAATAGGAATGGAACACCATGATTTTGTCTTGTTACAATAGGCTTACAAGTGGAATTTTTGACCCTTTAGGATCAAAATTAAGGCTTTAGACGTGAGGTACAATAGAAGAAAGATAGAGCTAAGGAAAAAAGAAAAAAAGGAAGAAGAAGAAGAAGAAAAAGAAGGAGAGAAAGAAGTGTGAGTTGCCTAGGAAAGAGTCCTAAAGTTTTCTAATTCTAGGACAATTGGTAAGTTAATTTATCTTCTTCTCAAATGAAATTAACCTCTAATGACATGTTAATCATGCATGGTTAGTGAGAATTATAGAGTAATTGAAGTAGAGCTCTTGGATGGAATTTGAAATTTTAGAGAACAAGAGCTGATTGTGTTGGATTTTACTGTTAGAGTAGGATTTTGTACCCGTAATTTCATAACACTATAAGAGGAATTAGGGAAAGTAAAAAATATGGAAGTTGTAGCTTTATGTCTCATCTAAATGAATATAAAAAAATTTTTTTGATTTTATGTGTGTGAGGATTTATGGCTCCTTCATTAGGGCTGGTTCACAACCAACCGAAATCACCTTAGTCTTTCTATTTTAATATATTTTTATGGCTTTAAGTTCTGATTTTGACAAAGTATAAAACATTAAATTTGTAGGGTTATATCCCCTTTAAACACTAGTAAAGCAATTTGTATTGATTTGTTGTGTGGCAAGAGATATGGCTCATTGATTGTGACTGACCCTATACCCAGATGAAACCTCACCTGTCTTTTAATTTTATTTTCCAAGAATTTGATAGCCATTGATTAGGAATTTGGTGATGTGTTAAAACTTAAAAGTTGTATATTTATATATTATCTACATGACTGTAAAATATTGTTTCCAAATTTTGTATGGCTGTTGAGATATTGCCCCTTCATTATGGTTGATTATCACCATATTGAAAATCTACTCACCCTAAGATTGGTCATTTGTTTTGGTGATTTTATAGACCAAAATAGACAATGAGTAAAACATGAAAAATGTTCCTCTATATGTTTTTTAATGGATGAGAGATTATTACTTCAATTGGATTTGTACAATTTGAGATACATCTAAGAATTTAAAATTCAGACAGAGATGACATTACAATAGGACAAAATTTAAAAATTCACCACATTTTCTGTGTGTCTGATATTGGCCTGAAATTTGAATATGTTGTATCATTATTTGTCTAATTTGTTTGAAGAAAAGAATCAAGTCATTTGGATAAGTATATCTATAGTTATTTATGTGAGAGTGTAGCAAGCTCAGTCTGCCATATAAGGAAAATATGCATAAACACTAGGTCCACTTGCATGAATCATGCCATAGAATGCATACCAAGCATTCATAATCATTTTGACATACATATAACCATGTATAGGATCTCAAAAATTTGAGGAAGCCCCAAAGAGAGAACTAAACCTACCATAAAGGTTGGTCACATCGAAAGGTGAGTAAAAATAATAATTAGATTCAATGTGTGTGTGTGATAATTTTATGATATGATTATGTTATATTACATGTATATATGGTTGAATTGTTGCATTTTACATTTGAATACAAGTCAAGTGAGAATCATATGCTCTTAATGATTACTTGGTATACCATTTCTGAATGAGCACTTGCACATGGAACTAAAAGGGTATTGTGACCGGCTTATCAAACACTTGCAAATCACATGGAAGATGGACCAATAGGTCCCATTGGCACATGTTATTGATCAAATGAATCACTTTTTATATGTTGGCCAACAAAATCAAATGTCACTTGAATCGCATGAATTCTCGGGAGTAGTGTTTACCTTGCATGGTCACGACAAAAATTAATTTATTGCACTTGCGCTTGCATAGTCAAATGTTGTACTTGTAATGTATCCTGATGATATTTGATTATTGGCTGTAACATAAGAATCAAATTATTATTTTTATTTATTGAGTTGTGACTCACCAAATCGTAATTATATTTTTTAGATATCGAGGAATAGGGATTGGACATTTCGGTGCCTAGAGTTTTGCATTGAAATAACTCTTTCTCTCCTTGTGTCATATACATATATTTAGATAGGAACTAGTTATAGTCACTAGTCTTGACATTAGCTAACATATATGTACATTAAATACATGTTTGATTGTGTATTCATGATGAATAAAACCTTTATGCATATGTATTTTGGACATGAATGCTATTAGTTTTGTAATGAAAATGGTCATTACAGCCAGTATAATAAATCTTTCAAAGAACCCCATCCAACACTTTAGGAGTAAGGACATTGACATTAGACATCATTTTCTTAGAAATCATGTCTAAAATGGTGATGTAGTGTTGGAGTTTATAGACATTAATCATCAACTTGCAAACATTTTCACTAAGCCTCTTATTGAAGAAAGGATGAACTTCATTAAGAGAGAGCAAGGAATGCTTGATGGAAGCTCCCTATAATGAAAATTGGATATTTTAGAATGTTCTTTGTTTGGTGTATTGTTTTGAATGATTGATTTGTATATTTGATGATTGTGTACTATACTTGTTTGGATGTCATAATTCTTTATGCAAATGTGCTTTTCTATGCCAATTTGCATGAATTAAGCATCAATATGTTAAGTGGATCACATATTGGATGGTCAAATCTTATCTCTTCATGATTACTTTTCTTGCCTCATAATTCATAGTCGTTACCTTCATTTCTGGGTCGTAATTTACAAGCGCCTATTAAACTTTCAGTCACCCATCATTTTGTGGTCGCTATTTCAATTCTTCACCATAAATTTTTTTAAAATTCAAAAGTTTTGATCGTTAACTTCATTAATTTTAGAGGAATTTTTATCCGTAACACATTTTTTGTAACTAGCAGTCGCGACTTGAGGTTCACGATCACTAATTAGAGTAACTGCCAAGCATTAACTAATTTGGTTGCTAACTAATGGCACCTCCACATTAATTGCAAATTTGACCATTTGTTATCATTTTTACACCTTTTTTTTTGTTTAACCTATTTAAACCCTTGTAACAATATTTCATTTAACTCCTACCTAATATCTTCATCTTTCTTCATTCTTCTTTCTCGAACCTTCAACAATATACTCTCATCTCTAATGGCTCCCAAAAAGCTTTCCAGAGTAGAGAAAGGAAAGGGCATAGCCTAACCCTCTAGTTCTCCTACCCTTCGCTTGATGAAAAGGATCACCAAATAAGAAAAGGACCGTTACAAAGCCAATTCATCCAAAATTATCTAACCTATTAAGATTCCCTCAACCTTTTTTTTTTTTTTTGAATTCCTATGAATAAAGATGAAATTCATGCCTACCTATCCAATCTAGGCTCGAACTAGTTTATCTTCATAAATGAACAAGGCTACAAATAAATCGTTTGGGAATTCATGTGCACGATCACTTTGATCTGTATAGCAAAATCTATAGCAGGTAAGGATGGGTTGATTTTTAGGCCTTTTATGGATCCTTTCTTTATCACTTTTAAGCAACTTTCTAACCTTTTTAATCTTCAAGTAAGAGATGATATTTGTTTCATCATCTCTGCACTCGATATCATTTACTTAAAATTTTAGTCTAAGATATCAATTGAAATGAAACATGACCTAAAAACTTCTTTAGCCAAATATATCCGAGCCCTTCCTAATTGGTTTCATCATTGTATCATCACCTTCTCTATTACTTTAAGAGGTAATGGAAATGAAAAGGTCTTTCAAAATGACCTAGCCTTTCTTTTTTGTTTAACCAAGAACAAACCTATCCAAACTAGCCAATGCCTTGTGGATCAATTGATTTACATTAATACCAAGCCAAAGAGCTAATTTTTGCTACCCTCTCATGTTATAGCAATTTATCGATATGTGGGAGCACTCGATGAGGAAAATTATAAATTTCTCACAAAGAAGTACTTGCCATCCGATAACTCCCTTGACTTGCCTTACCTAATCAATGCCAAAACCATACATCCATATTCTTATACCTATACCTTGAGCTTTTTTAAGGCTAAGAAACTAGAAACTTCTCATGCCTCAAAGAGGAAGAGGCTTGTCATAGAAGAGGGTACTTAACCAATTCCACCTCTACAGCCTAATCCCAAAATCAAATCCTTTACCTTCTCTCTCTCCTCAATAAACAATACACTGGACAAAGTTATAAGGATGATTAAAAGGAGATTTCTTCTAATTTTCCATTTACACAGTGACTAAGTGGATCTTCAAGAGAAGGTGGGTGCTACTCCTTGCCACATCCTTAATTTTAAAGATTGGGAGGATACTCCTAAAGAAGAAGAATATTAAAAGGTAAAGGAAGAGGATGAAGCACAAAGAAGAGGTGTAAATGAATAAATTGCTGACTTTGGAGATGTTGATAGTTGTAATGTTCATATTCATATGACATAACTCATATGGCTCGGATATTAATAAACTGTAACGACCATATTCATATTTTCTCTGATACCAATAAATGTAACAACCACTTGCGTTTACAAATCATGTTGCTCTGATACCAGTTTTCTTTTTCTTTTTTTCCATAATCTGTAATGCTACAATCAGTACCTATCAGAGCACTCAACATCCGGGATTTGCCCGTCGGCCCCGCGATGTCATACACAACGGGATTTGCACGTCTGCCCCGCGTATGCTTGAGCCCTCTCTGATACCAAACCTGTAACATCTAAATTCATTTGTCAAACCAATAACTATGACATCCATTGTTCTCATTTGTAAATCATCTTTGATACCACAAATTGTAACATCATAACGTGGCTACAACTGGTACCTATCAGAGCACTCAACATCTGAGATTTGCCCATCGACTCCGCAATGTCATACACACCGAGATTTGCATGTCTACCCTGCGTGTGCTTGAACACTCTGATACCACCAATTATAACTATCGTCTTCAGTTGCAAATCATGGTATTTCATGTTCAGAAATGCATACACATTAAGGTTTATTCATCATGCATATATATGTATTTATTGTACACATGTGTTAACTAATGTCAGGACTAGTGACCATAACTAGTTCCTATCAAATATATGTACATGACGCAAGGAGAGAGAGTTGGAATTCAGCAGACGACCTGTGTTCCATGTGTCGTTATGCAAGACTATATGCATCAAAATGTCCAAACTCTATGCTTCAATATCTGAAAAATAGTTGTGATTTGGTGAGTCGTAACTCAGTAAATAAAAACAATAATCAAATCCTCATGGCATAATCCATAATCAAATATCATCAAGATACATTGTAAGTATAACAAATGACTATGCAAGTGCAAATGCAATAGCATCGTTTTTGTCGTGACCGAGCAAGGCAAACATTGCTCTCGGGATATTCATGTGATTCATGTGACATATGATTTGGGACCTATTGGTCCATCTTCCTGTAATTCATTTGACATATGATTTGGGACCTATTGGGCCACCTTCCTATAATTCTCTTGACATATGATTTGGGACCTATTGGTCCATCTTCCTGTGATTTGCAAATATTTGACAAGTCTGTCACAACGCCCCTTTTAGTTCCATATGCAATTGCTTATTCACAAATGATATGCCAAGTAATCGTTAAGAGCATTTGATTCTCACTTGGCCTATATTCCCATGTAACATGTAACAATTCAATCATATATACATGTAATAGAACATAATCATATTATTTCCCATGTAACATGTAATAATTCAATCATATATACATGTAATAGAGTATAATCATATCATTCAATTATCACATACACCCACTGAATCCAATTATTGTTTCTACTCACCTTTTGATGTGACCAACCTTTATGGTAGGGCTTCTTCAAAGAATTTAGATCCTAACATTTGATACATACATGGTTATGAGCACATCAAAATGATTATGAATGCTTGGTATGTAGTTATGGCATGATTCATGCAAGTAGACCTATGTTTATGCATATTTTCCTTATATGGCAGCCCGAGCTTGTTACACAGTCACAACAAGAACCCCCGATATACTTTTCCAAATGGCTTGATTCCTTTTTTCAAAACAAACTAGACATATAATGGGACAACATATTCAAATTTCAAGCTAATATCATATACACATAAAATGTTGTGAATTTTTAAATGTTGCCCTATTGCAGTGTCCTCTCAGTATGAGTAGGTCTTTCTCTCTTGGGTGTATCTCAAATTGTACAAATCTAATTGCAATAATAATCTACCATCAGTTACAAAACATATAAAGGAACATTTT
>CATIWR010162513.1:0-11834 GCA_949677035.1 Omphalea diandra | reverse complement strand
GTGTAATAAAAAAAGGTTAGTGTTAATTAATGGACTTGATTGCTCAATTTTGATTTTTTGTCACCAACTCTTCATATATTATTGTCTTCAATTTGGCAAATTTCTATTATTTTTCAATGTTTAAACTCTATTATTTTTATTGATTCTAGAGTCAAGAGAGAGTCAAAAAGGAGAAAAAAATAAAGAAGAGAAGGAAAAAAAAATAGACAAATGTATATTTTTCATGAGATAATATTTTAATTTTTATATTTGAGTAAAAATTAATTGAGTGTGATGTTTATATTTCAATATTTAAATAGTATATTATTTTAAACTCTTATACTATCTCTTTGAGGTGATATGTTAATTGATTATTATTTCTACATAATTGAATGAAAATAGAACAAATGATGAATTTCTTTAGGTGAGAAATTAATTTTTTATATTTTATTAAAATTTTATTGAGTAGGTTAAGTTTGTTTTTAAGATTTAATTATGATATATTACTATAAACTTTTATTCTTTTTTTTAGGAAGATGGGATTTGTGTTATTTTTTTAAAAAAGTAAAAATATTATAATTATATATTTTTAAATTAATAAAATTCATAAAAATTTTTGAGTTCATTTAATGATTTCATTCAGAATTTTATAATTTTATTTGAATTTGAGCTCAAACTTGAAGTTTACTAGAGCTCAAGTCCTAATAAAAAACAAACGTAGCTTGCCCCGACTGAAAAAAAAAAAAAAAGGGCTCCGTACGAGACCTTCTAAGTTGATTTTAGCCATTTGCATACAAATTTGAGGCTACATCCAATTACACTCCAACGAATTCAAACATGCAATCCCACAACTTTACAAAGGACTTTTATACTGAATCTTGGTTTCCAATTAACCTTCTTCTAGATGAGTTGGCCTGCCCAATTAGCCTACTGTTACCTGGTCATTACTGATTTTTTGGTGTATTTTAGTCAATTGCCAACTGAATAAGAAGTAAAAAGCTCAAAAAAATAAAAAAATAAAAAAATCAAAGTGCAATATAGGCTCTTGGGCAAGTGTTATAGAAGCCAAGTTTAGGCAGGCAGAAGAGAGGGGTTGTGTTTGAACTACTTGACGGCATGTTCTGTATCTTATGGTCGCTTCAAAACCAACCTAATCCTTGACTAATATTCATCAAATGCCAAAAGAAAATTGTTTAATTATGAATTCTTATTAGACCCGTTGATAAACAAGGAGGAGACATTGGATTGTGTGATAAATTTGTGACAAAATGGACTAACCCATGTAGATTGCGATGATTTAAAAGTTCATGCTGACGAAGGAAACCGTAATGAAATGACAATGGCTAGCAATTGTCATGCCTTTCTCATATCCACTTGTGGTTTTTTTTTTTCTTTGGATTTATTGATGAATTATACAATATGAAACTAGTCCAATAATCTAATCTACTTTATATAAACTTATCATCCTTAGTATTTAATTTTTCTAATTTTAGAAATTTTTAGCAATCTTATAGTAATATTATGTGTCACTTTTAAATCCAGTATTATGCGTGCATTAATAATGAGGTAAGAAGTTAGAAATTAGCTTTATCATGTAAGAAAAATTTTATGAAGCATAAGTGGGTGATGCTATTCGTATGACAAATATTATTAAGTATATTAAATATATTGTCTCTCTTTATATTTATAAAAAATATTTATCTTCTTCTTATATGTCACTTTTAAATAATGTATTATAGAATACATAATAATAATATAAGAAGCTAGAAAATTAGTTTTATCATTTAAGACAAATTTTATTAAGTCTATTAAATATATTTTCGCTCTTTATATCAAACATATTTATCTTCTTCATCTGTCACTTTTAAATCTGGTATTATATAATGCTTAATAATAAGATAAGAGAGAAAATTAGCTTTATCATTTAAGACAGATTTTATTATATATATTGCATAGCTTTATTTTTATATATAAAACACAAATTTTCTTTTCTCTCTTTTTCTTTCTTCTCATATTGAAATTAATCTTGTTTTTAAATTATTACTAATCTTAAGTACGTAGAAGATATAAACTTTTTCATTCTTTTTCTAATTATTGCAATTTACTCATAAATATAAATTGTAAGAATAAAAAGTATTTGCAATAAAAATCAATTATTTCCATTTATAAAAAATTTAATTGCAAAAAATATTTATTTTTGAATTGCAAACCAAGTAATCCAGGACTCCTAACTACTTGTAGCTTCCTCCTAACATTTTTTGTATTGGTTTTCAATTCTGCATTTTTAGGTATATCCACTATCTCTTCAATAATAACTCTTATGTTTTTCTTATTTGGTGGTGATATTGCATCAATTAATTCTTTCCTAGTTAGGTGTTTCGCGTACAAATCAATTTTCTTAACTTCAACTCCATACAACCCTAATTCATTGACATCACTATTTGTAGTCAATAATTTTAGTCACTCCTATAATTTTGATTAGACATCCCAAAATAAATCTAAATTAGGCAATAAAAACAAATTAAGACAAACAACATATTACTCATATAAAAACAAAAATCAAAATTTCCACTGTCAGTTATCTACAATTTTTGACTTTAGCATGCATTATTAAAAAAATCAAGTGATTTAGCTAATCTAATGCAGTATTTCTCTGTTCGCCATTAGTGGTCATTAATACACAAACAACTAATGACTCCATATACCTTGATCGAAGCTCTATATTTCCCTTAAAAATCTTTTTCTTTTGGGAGAATATGGCTTTGCAAGACATAGTGGTTTTAGTGGGGCTAGGATGTTTTCTTCTTTGTCTCACATTTTCTCCTTCACGCGCCTCACTAGACAAAACTCTCTAACATCTTAGCCCTACTAAAACCACTCTGTCTTGCAAAAGCCATATTCTCCCAAAAGAAAAAGATTTTTAAGGGAAACATAGAGCTTTAATCAAGGTATAATGGGGTCATTAGTTGTTTATATATTAAAGACCACTAATGGCGAACAAAGAAAATATGACAGAGAAGAAAACATGTGGATTAGGTCAAATCGTGACCATGTGTCTTTATAAAATATAAAAAATAATTGTTATATGTCATGTCACTTTTCAGATGAATTATTTTGAGCTGAGAGATTTTAAAGTGAATTCTCAACGTTTAAGGATAATTATGTGTCTTAGTTATAAGCCAAGAGATAACGAGTGAAAATTACTCTAGATTCAAATTCAAGACATATTACCATTTATATCAACATCTATTAATGTAGTCACATATTTCCATAAAATAGAAAAGTAAATTTAAAAATGGTACTCTTTGTTTATTTGTAATTGTCATTTTATAATTTTTATTTTAATTTATCTATTATTTTAAAAAAATTAAGAAAGTATTAATTATATTTTTAATTTTGATATGTATTGATAAAAAAATGGAGGCATATATGGCTATCTCAAAAATATTGAGCTCGTTACATACCCAAAAATATGAAATATTTTCGCAACATTTACGTGAGGATTAAAGTTAAAATACTTTGATAGATGAACTGTAAGTAAAATCTAATGTAGATATATAGTAAAACAAATTTTCATAAATGGGACTGGAATATGTGAATTCTCGCTGTTTTTAGAGTACTTCTTGTTGATATTGTTATAGATATCTATTTGTTGTACTTTGTATTTATCTCTTATCTTAATTACTTTGTATTTATTTGTATTTATCCCTTATCCCATTTACTTTGTATTTATCTCTTATCTCATTTACTTTGTATTTATTTGTATTTATCCCTTATCCCATTTACTTTGTATTTATCTCTTATCCCATTTACTTTGTATTTATTTGTATTTATCTTTTATTCCATTTACTTTGTATTTATCACATCACATGTACTTTTATGTATAAATAGACAAATTGTCTTCAATAATAAATAACAAATTCATTATTGTCTACATGGTATCAAAGTCTTATCATGACTTCTTCTTTTACTTTCAATTCACCCACCACCACCTCTCATATCTTCTCTATCAAACTTACAAGCAAGAATTATCTCGCTTGGAGAACCCAATTTCTTCCCTTACTTAACTATCAAAAACCTGATGGGATTCGTTGATGGAACAACTCCCAAACCTACCCCTACCATAGCCAATCCTGAAAACTCTTTTGAAACAATCGCTAATCCTGCATATCGACAATGGTTTCAGAAGGACCAAATGCTTCTTTGTTGGTTGCTTTCTTCTCTATCATAAGAGATCTATCCCTATATCATTGGTATGACATCCTCTCAGGAGGTTTGGTTTGCACTCGCTAGTACCTTTGGCGCCATCTCTCACAATTGCCAGCTTCAGCTCCACATTGAGTTGCAAGAACTCAAGAAAAATGATTTGACAGTGTCTCAGTATTTTCAACGTGCCAAATCACTTGCTAATAAATTAGCTATCGTTGGACGTACCCTGTCTGCTTCTGAGTTTAATGTTGTGGTGTATCGTAATATTGGTAGTACCACTTCTCATCCTAATCTTAATCTTTATCCTAATCTTTCAACCACTTCTCTTAATTCTAATCCAACTTCAAGATCATTCTCATCAAATCCATCTTTCCCTCATTCTCATCTTAATCCTAATCCTAATCATAATTCAAATTCTGCTCCATCATCTCAATCCTCTTCGTCTCTATCTAAATCCAACCATAACCGAAACACTCTTGCTCTTATCCCTTTTTTGTCCTCATCTCTTTCTTATTCTCCTCCATCCTCATCTTCTCTCATTCAACCTCTATCTTCATCCATTCTTTAGTCGACCTCACCTATTATTCTCCACCATGTGAATCAGTGTTGCACAGGACTTCCTCACATACCTTCAATCCCGTTTTTCATGCTTAACCAAAACACATTGAGTTTGACTACCACTTTGTGCGTGAACATGTTGCAGCAGGTCAACTTAGAATCCAATTCATTGCCATTGAAGACCAAGTTGCTGAAATACTCACCAAGCCTCTGTCTACTGCTCGGTTTCTATTTTTACGCAGCAAGCTTCGCTTGATCCCTCGCCCGCCATTGGCTTGAAGGAGGGTGTTACGAATATCTATTTGTTTTACTTTGTATTTATCTCTTATCTTATTTACTTCGTATTTATTTGTATTTATCACTTATTCCATTTACTTTGTATTTATCACATCACATATACTCTTATATATAAATAGACAAATTGTCTTTAGTAAGAAATAACAAATTCATTATTCTCTACAGATATGCCAGTATGCTGTTAGCAGCAGGTAGTGTTTGATAGAATATAATTAATTATAATGTAATGAAATTAAAAAAATTTAGTTTAATAATTTATTGAGTTTGTATTTGATTACATTGTATCACAACTTATTGAAGATTACTTATCCCTGCATTGTCATTTATTTATTTATTTTTAAATCTATTGAGAACACTATTTTCAATGTTATTGACTTTAAAATTTCAAAATATTTTTCCTTTTTTAATTAATTATCCTTTGACGAAAGGGTATCCAACTGTCCATTTCATGTAGTCAGTGAAATCTTTACGTGCAATCGGACTTGCATAAACTCTATCGGCATCGTAACTACAATGCAATTATGTTCAATTAGTCTTTGCTTATTTCATGAAAACTATTTTTAAAATTTTTTCTATATTTTAATATTTGATGTACTTAAAAAAATTAATTAATAAAAAATATTTTTAATTAATAAAAAATTAAAATTTTTTTTATGAAAAATGACTTTCTCTTTTTAAAAAAGAAAGTCATTTTAAAATTTAACAAATTCATTTAAATAAAAAAAAAAGTTATATAAATATATATATTTGTTATCACCGATCATTTTTTATTATTAATACTCAGCATCCATTGCCGCCGGCAAGTGATAATCATTGCAATCAATAAGACCTACAAAAATTTATTTTTAATACCTTTTTATATTAAGTAATAAATAATATAAATATAAAATGTCTATGATCTAAGTTTTATTATAATTTCAAAATTAATATTTTATTATTCTTAAATATTTATTATTCTTAAAATTTTAAACAAGACTAATATAAAAATATTATGTTTTTAATACAATTGCTTGATAAATGACAAATATTTGTTCAAAATTAAATTTGAGATAATAATTAACTATATATAATATTGACATTGATTAGTATAATTACTTAGTTTTCTTTTAAAAAAATATAATTTTATAAGATAGCATAGAGTTCTATTATTTTTTTTTTTAAAAAAAGTATCCACTTCCTTGCATTGCATCCACAAAAATAGCTAAAATAAATTATTTTTTATGATATATAGAACTAATACTAAATTCATCTTTAATATAATTAATAAAAATATATTAACTCAATTAAAAAGTATATTACTATTTTATGCAATTAAATATATTTTTTTTACTAGATATGAATGCTACAACCAAAAATAAAGTTGAAAATTTGGAAAGCTAAAAATAAAAGTGAGAAAATAAAAGAGAATAAATATATAATTTTAAAAATATTATAAATTTGTAGAGAAAACATATAATTTTAGAGGGGGTAAAATATATAATTTTAAAAATCTTGTATAAAATTTATGGAGAAATTATGTAGTATTTAAATGTTGGGGCCACATATATATATGGCCCCAACATTTTAAAAACTACATAATTTCTCCATAAATTTTATACAAGATTAAAATTTATAAAAAAATTACTTATATAAAAAATATTATCCATTCAATTAAAATTTATAACTTAAAATTATTATCGTCAATTTAAAAAAGTTTTATGCTCCTTTTTTGTCTAAAATAATTTTTTTAGTTAGCCACTTTTATATATAGTATATATATTTTTCTTAATTTTTAAATATTTAAAAAATAAAGTAACACTAATCTAAATTTATAAATATATGTAATTAATAAGGGTATTATAAATATTTGCTTAATTAACTATAATCTTAAAAAGGAAAGTGGACAAAATTTTGGGATAAAGTAAATGGGAATTTTGTCAAATATTTTAAGATGGAGGGTGTATGAATTTATAAATAAATTCTATAAAAATTTTATAATTTATTTATGTCACAATGTAACTGTGTCATATAAATACGATTTTCCTTTCTATATATATTTGAGTGTTGATATTTTTACTTGCTAATTTAAAAAAAAAAAAAAAAAACATCTACTTGCCCTTTTTAAAAAAAAAAAATTAGAATGACATCAATCCGTCAATCCATCAAACCGTCAAATGTTGATTTTTCTTCAAGTAATCGGTCGCGTGGTATACTTACATCTCTTGACTATGAATTAAGCCAATATGAGCTTTATCCTTAAACCTCATCTTTTCACAACGTGGCTCCGTCACATGCCATCCCCACTAATTAAAATTCAACAATATATCAATTTCATTTCACACATAAATAATAACAGTAATATTAAAAATACAATCATGCCCGCCGGAGGTTTCACTGCCGGCCCGCCCGGAGGAGTGGAGTTCGAAGCGAAGATAACGCCGATTGTTATCGCTTTCTGCATAATGGCTGCCACTGGTGGTCTCATGTTTGGTTACGACATCGGAGTTTCAGGTTATTATTATGTTTTTTTTTTTTTGACGGAAATTAGTAAACTGATCATTAAGATATTATTATTATGTTTTAATTTTTTTATCTGTAAATTATTTGAAATTGATTTTTTTTTACACAAAAAGGAAGTGTTGTAAAGATTTTTTTGGGAACTCATAATCTTTTCGAGCGATGAAAACGACTCGAAGTTTTTAGTGAAAAAAATAAAGGAAAAGAGTAAAAACCAGAAAAAGGTTCATGCAAAAGTTACGCTTGCTCTCCCGCCAAAGTGGAGTTCTTAAAGCAGCGGACTGACATGGCTCTTGTTGCGTTTTTTCGATTTACCATTTTAATCCCTGCTTCTCACCCTACCGTGTAAGGGCACTTTGGGAAATTCAACCTGTTCATTTGGTGTGACAATTTCAGTCAAAATTAATATACAATGGATCAATATTTCAAGATTTGATGGGATTTTATATGCGGAAATGATAAATTAAATCATTTGTGCATCACATGAATCGTCTTTTATACATAATTCGTTTTTTTTTTTTCGATTGATGATGTAGGGATTGTTGCATCGATGCCCGATTTCTTGAAAAAATTTTTCCCTACTGTTTATAGTAAGACACAAGATCCCACAAGCAATAGCAACTATTGCAAGTACGATAATAAAGGCTTGCAATTGTTCACATCCTCACTCTTCTTGGCCGGCTTAATAGCAACTTTCTTTGCGTCCTACACTACTAGAAATCTAGGCAGGAGGCCAACCATGTTGATTGCTGGCATTTTCTTCATTATCGCTGTGGTATTTAATGCTGCCGCTCAAGACCTTGCCATGCTCATTATTGGCAGGATTTTGCTCGGCTGTGGAGTGGGCTTTGCTAATCAGGTCTGTTTGTTTATTACTCAATTCTATACTCCCACCGTTCCTATATAATTGATGTTTTAGAGAAAATCTAAAATTTCATTTATCTATCGTTTTTATACAATCAATGAAATTTAAATTTTTTTTCCCAATTTTGGCTTGTACTAGTCAATCCAAAGTAATTAATGTTACATAAAATTTCAAAGTCATTTAATTCAAAATCGAGGGTAATTTAATTTTAATTGCTTATTTTCCTCCTAAATTTAAAGTTAATTAATAGTTTCTTAGTTAGTGAAATCCCCTAAAACCTTGGTTATACAAAAAGAGGGAGTAGTTAAATAGACACCTAAGTTGCCAAAAACAAGGGAAAATTCTGCTCATTTATCATTTTGTCTGAAATTTAAGTCACCAGTTAAATGTGAAATTAAATTATGGCGGGCTGGTTTTTAGAAAGGAAAAAACGTACCAAACATATTTTCAATAATGTTAGAGTCGTGTGCGAGCTGTGAACTTGCTGAATTTTTCTTACCATGATTTATAGCTTACCGCACATGAGATTCTGCCTTACCGACATCTTTACCCTTTCCCTAATTGCTAGTTAAGCCATGAATTCATAATTCTTGTTTCCATACAATTGGGAAATGTTATCTTAAGCAAACACGATTTTAACTGGTTTCAATGTCATGTAGCAAGTTTGAAAGAACTTACATAGACGGCACATCAAAGAAATGAGTGCCAAAGGGAAGAATAGGACCAAAGTTCATTAATTGATTATCTTTTCTATTTACTGATCCCTTTTTGCCACCTTGAGCCTTTGACCGACCGACCCTAGTTGTGCCCGCCCCCCAGCATCGATACTGGGTGGTGATAGCTTCGGCCGTTGGATGGCTACAGGATAAGGGAGCTCATGATAGTTATTGCATGTTAACTTCCTGCCCTTTGTTGTAGAGGATTCCGCCTTTTGACCTTTTTTACAGACCGGACCTTTTTTTGGTTTGACTTCAGAAAGCATCATATGAAAATAATGTTTAGCTTGGAATTGTCTGGGCAAAGTGCCAAAACCCAGCTTCATTGTATCTTCCTTGTTGGTTTCAAGAATCAGTTTCCTTTGAAAGTCCATGTAGTTTTTCATTTTTTTTTTAAATAGCTTATAGCTGTAGCTTTGGATGGTATATTATTTATTCTATTGCTTGTGTGGTGGACAAATTTGAGTATTTTACCTTATCTTTTTGTCATCATCAGGACCTCAAATTCAACTGCATGTGTGAGCAATCTTGCAGCTGATGTAAACATAAAGCACACACTTCCGTGAATTTAAAAATGAATGGATAGGATTTTTGAGGTCTTCGTTACTCTAGACGCCGTTGGTAGTTTAACTGGTGTAATAATTTTATATCATGTTTACCTAAATGATTCGGAATCTGTATTAAACCAATTATTATTTGAGTTTTAAACACGTCCTTGACTTGAACATGTAATGTTAATTGATTTGGTTGTTGACATGGGAGTATTATAATGTGTATTAAATTGAGTCTTAAACTTATAGATCAGAGGCATGTGCTTGCTCAGGAACAGACAGATAAGTTCAGTTGTCTCTATTTGATAATTTAAATTTCGATTTGACCAGGCTGTGCCTCTATTTCTATCTGAGATAGCACCCACAAGAATACGTGGAGGCCTCAACATACTCTTCCAGCTTAACGTCACCATCGGCATCCTTTTCGCTAATCTTGTCAATTACCGAACTAAGAAGTAAGTCCAGGTCTCTTGCCTTATTGTTTTTCTCCTGCTGAAGGAATTTGAATAAAGAAGTAAAGCTTAAAAGAAAAAACAATGGTCCCTATCTGCTGTCAAAAAGATATGCATGGTTGCACATAACACATCCCCCCTCAAATCCTCAATAATATCGCTTAGAGGTGATTTCCAGAAAATGATTTTTTTTTTTCGTATTTACGTCCATACTCAATTGTTGACATTTCAAAATGATGGCTTTGTTTCAGCTCGAAATACTTGAAAAGTCAATATTGACTTCCTAGCCAATTTGTTAGAGCAGAGAAGTCAATGGTGGATGATGATGACTGTGATAATGGGGTCACTATGTTGAAACTTGGGTCCTTCATTTAATTATTTTGCTTCTCTAATTCATCGATTGTGAATTCTAGTTGTTTTGAGTCATGCTACAGGATAAAATGCATTTGGCTAGTAACTTTTTGCCTATTCTCAAACGTAATTCACCTAGTCTAGCTGGATTGTTAGGAACCTCTACTGATCTAAGGCTCTTAGTAGGCCTCAGAATGGGAGTGACCTGTTGGAAGAAACCTTTTTATGAAAACATCACATGAATTTTAAAAATCTCATGTTAAATTATCAAGAAATATAAATAAATGATTAAACGAAAACGTACCTGAATTTATAAAAATCAATAATCTTTTAGAGTCGTATGATTGGTCTTATAGATTAATATGTACTCTTAAGAGATCTCTTAAATTTTTTGTTAGTCTTCTTTTGAGTGATGAGGTGCTAAAAAAATAAAACAGAATATGCGTATAATTTGAAAATCACAACCCTCCACACACACACACATATATATATATATGGTATTTCTATTTCACCCATCACAAAAGAGGAGTAAAACTAGGTTTCTATACATTAAAGTTCACACCCTATTAGATACATTAAAGCCTAAATTACCTAAACCTCATTGCATCAATTTTAATTGAACTTAACATTATTAGACAATCGATAATACATAATTATTAACATATAAGCTCTCATTAATTTATGATCCAACATGAACATGATTACAATCAGAGTTATCAGCTAAGAGCTAAATTCAGAATTTTTCGTTTACAATCACTGTTGATTTTCACAGGATTGAAGCTGGATGGGGATGGAGACTAATACTGGGATTGGCAGGCATTCCTGCACTTCTCTTGACAGTGGGGGCTCTCCTGGTCTCAGAAACTCCTAACAGCCTGATCGAGCGTGGTCGTTTAGAAGAAGGAAAATCTGTGCTAAGAAAGATTCGGGGCACAGACAAAGTTGAACCAGAGTTCCTGGAGCTTGTTAAGGCAAGCCGTGTGGCGAAAGAAGTTAAGCATCCTTTCAAGAATCTCATGAAGAGAAGGAACCGCCCCCAGTTGGTTATAGCAATAGCAATGCAGGTCAGCATTTATAATTGCTATTAGTCTATATAATTACAATACCTGTCAAAGAATTCGACTGATGATAATTCATTTCAATTGCTGCAACAGATCTTCCAGCAATTCACAGGAATCAGTGCAATCATGTTCTATGCTCCAGTCCTATTTGACAGAGTAGGATTTGGCGATGATGCTTCCTTCTACTCAGCAGTTATAACAGGAGCTGTCAATGTTATTTCTACTGTTGTATCCATCTATTCAGTAGACAAAGTAGGCCGTCGAATGCTCTTACTGGAAGCTGGCATCCAAATGTTTAC
>CATIWR010162499.1:0-28453 GCA_949677035.1 Omphalea diandra | reverse complement strand
CGGATATTGAGTGCTCTGATAGGTACCAGCTATAGCCACCTTGTGATGTTACAATTTGTGGTATCTAAGCTGATTTACAAATGAGAACAATGGATGTCACAGTTGTTGGTTTGACAAATGAATTTAGATGTTACAGTTTTGGTATCAAAGAGGGCTCAAGCATACGCTGGGCAGATGTGCAAATCCTGGTGTGTATGACATCGCGGGACCGACGGACAAATCCCGGATGTTGAGTGCTCCAATAGGTACCGATTGTAGCATTATAGATTGTGGTAGAAAAAAAATACTAACATTCAGTGGTATCAATGATCATTGCAGTTTATTGGTATCAGAGCAAATATGAATACGGATGTCACATGAGATCTTAGAAAAAATTGGTCCATTAGCTTATAGGCTAGCACTACCACCAGAGATGTCTCAGATTCATGATGTATTCCAAGTGAGTATGCTAAGGAAGTATTGGTCTAATCCTACACATATACTTAGGGACCCAGCGATTACAATTGCAAATGATGTAAGTTACATTGAAGAACTAGTGGAAATCATCGATTATGAGAGAAAACAATTATGAAATCGAGAAATCCCTTTAGTTAAAGTGTTATGGAGAAATCACTCACAAGAAGAGGCTACATGGGAAACCAAAGAGAATATGAAATGACAATATCCACATTTGTTTATAGGTACTGAATTTCGAGGACGAAATTCTTTATAAGAGGGGAAGAAATGTAACATCCCTATCCCTATTCATTGGCATTATCACATGAATATATTCATTGCACAAATGATATAAAATCACATATGAGCATATGCACTGTATCAAATGATATGAAATCTCATATGAACATATGTACAGGATAAATAATCATTCAGACATGTGAATTGTAAAAACACAACAATGACAATTTCACTGTTGCATTTGGAATGCTTGAACATATATACAGTGTTTGCATAGTTATATGACAAATTATTTCATGTTGTATGCTTATTATGGCATCATAAATAATGGTGTTTGAGAGCTCATCCAAAAGCATAAGGAGCATCTAGGAATTAGGAGATGGATGGAAGTGCTTAATGAGTGAAGAAGAGGGACTAAAAGAGGAAAAGTGACCTTCCAACCAATGGAAATGAAACACCATGATTTTATATTATTATAATAAGTTTATATTTGCTAATTAGGGTCAAAATTGAGGGGTAAACCATGGAATACACCAGAAACAAAGAGAGAGCAAAGGAAAGGAAGAAGAAGAAGAAGAATGAGAGGACGAAGTGTGGGCTGCTTAAGGTTTTCCAACTCTAGGACAATAGGTAAGTAATTTATCTTCTTCTCAACTGAAATTAACCTCTCATGACATGTTAATCATGCATGGTTAGTGAGAATTATGGAGTAATTAAGGTAGAGCTCTTGGATGGAAGTTGTAATCCAAGAGAACAAGAACTAATTCTGTTGATTTTGCTGATAGAGTAAAATTTTGCACCCATGATTTCATAACCCTAGAAGAGGAATTGGGGAAATTGAAAAACATGAAAGTTGTAGCCTTATGTCTCATATAAATTCATATGAAACAGTTTTACTTGATTATGTGTGTGTGAAGAGATATGGGTCCTTCATCAGGGCTAGGTCAAATCTGAACCGAGATGATCTCAGTCTTCTATTTTGTTATATTTTGATGACTTTATATTCTGATTTTTGACAGAGTGAAAAACATGAAACTTGTAGGGTTATATTCCCTCTAAAGACCTGTTAAGCAGTTTTGATTAATTTGCTGTGTGGAAAGAGATATAGCTTATTGATTGGGACTGACTCTATACCCGGATGACACACCACCTTTCTTTTAATTCGATTTTCCAAGAATTTGATGACCATAGACTCAGAATTTGATAATGATCCAAACTTGAAAGTTGTATATTTATGTCTGATCTACATACCAGTGAAATATTGTTGCCAAATCCAGCATGGTTGTTGAGATATTATCCCTTTATCATGACTGGTTGTCAACATGTTATGAACCTACTTGCCCCGAGATTGGTCTTTTGTTTGGTGACCTTATAGACTGAATTGGATAATGAGTAAAACATGAAAAATGTTCATTTATATGTTTTGTAACTGATGGTAGCATATTATTGTAATTGGACAAGTATAATTTGAGATATTCCCAAGAATATAAGACCTACTCAGACTGAGATGACATTGCAATAGGGCAGAACTTAAAAATTCACCACATTTTATGTGTATCTGATATTACCCTGAAATTTGAATATGTTGTCCCATTATATGTCTAGTTGTTTTAAAAAAGGAATCAAGCCATTTGGATAAGTATATCGGGAGTTATTGTTGTGACCATGTAGCAAGCTCAGGCTGCCATATAAGGAAAATATGTATAAACACTAGGTACACTTGCATGAATCATGCCATAACTGCATACCAAGTATTCATAATCATTTTGATATACTTATACCCATGTATGAATCAAATTTTAGGATCTCAATACTTTGAAGAAGACCTGCCATAAAGGTTGGTCACATCAAAAGGTGAGTAGAAACAATAATTAGATTCAATGTGTGTGAGTAGAAACAATAATTGGATTCAATGGGTGTATGTGATAATTGTATGATATGATTATATTCTATTACATATATATATGATTGAATTATTACATGTTACATGGAAATAATATGATTATGTTCTATTACATGTATATATGATTGAATTATTACATGTTACATGGCAATACAGGCCAAGTGAGAATTAAATGCTCTTAACGATTACTTGGCATATCATTTTTGAATAAGCACTTGCATATGGAACTAAAAGGGGCATTGTGACCGACTTATCAAACACTTGCAAATTACAGGAAGATCGACCAATAGGTCCCAAATCATATGTTACATAAATCACATGAATATCGCGAGAGCAATGTTTGCCTTGCTCGATCATGACAAAAACAAAGCTATTGCATTTGCACTAGCATAGTCAATTGTTATACTTACAATGTATCTTGATGATATTTGATTATGGATTATGTCATAAGGATTTTGATTATTGTTTTTATTCACTGAGTCGTGACTCACCATATTGCAATTATTTTTCAGATACTGAAGCATAGACTTTGGACACTTTGGTACATAAGTTTTGCATAGAGACACACGAAACACAGGTCATCGGCTGAGTTCCAACTCTCTCTCTTTGCATCATGTGCATACATTTGATAGGAACTAGTTATGGTCAGTGGTCCTGACATTAGTTAACACGTGTGCATTAAATACATATGGGATTATATATGTATGATGAATAAACCTTAATGTGTATGCATTTCTGAACATGAAATGCCATGATTTGCAACTGAAGACGATAATTACAGTTGGTGGTATCCGAGGGTTTAAGCACACACGAGGCAGACGTGCAAATCTCAGTGTGTATGACATTGAGGGGCGGACGACCAAATCCCAGATGTTGAGTGCTCTGATAGGTACCAACTGTAGCCACGTTGTGACGTTACAATTTGTGGTATCAAAGCTGATTTACAACTGAGAATAATGGATGTCACAGTTATAGGTTTGGCAAATGAATTTAGATGTTACAGTTTTGGTATCAGAGAGGGCTCAAGCATACGCAGGGCAGACGTACAAATCCCAGTGTGTATGACATCGCAGGGCTGATGGGCAAATCCTGGATGTTGAGTGCTCTGATAGGTACTAGTTGTAGCCACATTGTGACGTTACAATTTGTGGTATCAAAGTTGATTTACAAATGAGAATAATAGATGTCACAGTTATTGGTTTGACAAATGAATTTAGATGTTACAGTTTTGGTATCAGAGAGGGCTCAACCATACGCGGGGTAGACGTGCAAATCCTGATGTGTATGACATCGCAGGGCCGACGGGCAAATCCTGGATGTTGAGTGCTCTGATAGGTACCGATTGTAACATTGCAGATTGTGGTAAAAAAAATAGTATCAGAGCAACATGATTTGTAAACACAATTGGTCCTTACATTTATTGGTATCAGAACAAATATGAAAATGGCTATTACAGTTAGTGGTATCAGAGCCGTATGAGTTCTGTCAGATGATAGCATATATGAATAAGGGCGTTACAGTTATTGGTATCGAAGCATATATGAATGTGGTCATTACATTTATTGGTATCAGAGCAAATATGAATATGGTCGTTAGAAGAAGAACTCTTAGGATGCTAAAATCCTAAGCTATGGGGTACCAATAAGATAATTAAGTATATGTTTCGCAACATGCATGTGAGACTCTTTAGGATTATATTGATATCTAGTGCATAAGCAAACACTGAGCATAATATTAGGTCTAGAGGCTGTGAGATAGAGTAAACTACCAATCATACCTTTATATAGCTTTTGGTCCACATTCTTACCATGTCCATCCATACTTAGCTTGATGTTGGTGCTCATAAGAGTTTTGAAAGGTTTGTTGTTATCCATACCAAATCTTTTGATTAGTTCCTTTATATATTTGAATTAGGTGATGAAGATTCCTTATTTTCCTTGTTTGATTAGTAATCTGAGGAAGAATTTGAGTTCTCTCATCATGTTTGTTTCAAACTTAGTCTTTATTGCTTTGGAAAAATCTTTGCATAACCAAACATTAATAGCACCAAATATGATATCATCTACCTCTATTTGTACTAACAATATGTCTCCTTTCATTTTCTAAGGAAAAATAATTGTGTTTACAAACCTTTGGAGAAAAATTTTTTCTCCAAGAAAGTTGCTCAATCTCTCATACCAAGCTCTTAGAGCTTGCTTTAGGCTATATAAGGCTTTGGTTAACTTTAACACATGATTAAGAAAGAAATGGCTTTCAAAACTAAGAGGTTGTTCAACATAAACTTCCTCATCAATGTACCCATTGAGAAAAGCACTTTTTTCATCCATTTGATATAACTTGAAATTCATGTGAGATGAAAATGCAAGTAGAATTCTAATGGCTTCAAGTCTAGCTACAGACGCAAAAGTCTCATGAAAATCAATCACTTATTCTTTGTTATAGCATTTGACTACTAACTGAGCCTTATTCCTAACAATGCCTCCATGTTCATGAATTTTATTTTTATAGATTCATTTGGTTCTAAAAATAGAGCGGTTATGATGTCTAGAAACTAAGGTCCACACTTTGTTCCTTTTGAATTGGTTGAGTTCTTTCTGTATAGTAAGAATGCCATTGCTCATCTCTAATGGCCTCATTTATGGTCTCAGGCTCAATAAGGAATGCAAAAGTAAGATTAGTTCATACATTTCTAAAAGATGTTCTAGTTGTTATTTGACTTGATGGATCACTAATGATAAGATATCATGGGTGATCTTTTTTAAAAATCAAGTCGCTTTCCAACTAAGTTTCCTCTTCACTAGGAGTAGGAAAGGGTGGATCTTCATTTATTTCATTCCTGATGTCTTATAGCTTATCCATATTCTTTCCTTCTTCTCTAAAGTTTAGCTCACTCATGGGACCTAAAAGATCATCAATATCTTCTTCTTTCCTTAAAGAAGTGGGGTCAGATTCATCAAATATGACATGTATAAACTCCTCTATAATAAGCGTTCTCTTATTGAAGACTCTATACCTTTTGCAAGTGGTGGAGTATTTAAGAAAAATTCCTTCATCGGATTTGGAGCGAAACTTACCAAGGTTGTCTTTAGTGTTTAGAATAAAATACTTACAACCAAAAACTCTGAAGTATGCAATCTTGGGCTTTCTATTGTTCCATAACTCAAAGGAAGCTTTTTTTAATAGGGTCTCAATAAGACTCTATTTAAGATATAACAAGAAGTATTTGCAGCTTCAACCCAAAAGTACTTAGGAAGATTATACTCATTCAACATGGTTCATGCCATTTCTTGAAGAGTTATATTCTTCCTTTCCACTACATCATTTTTATTGAGGAGTTCTAGGAGTTGAGAAGTTATGTGAGATATCATGCTCATCACAAAACTATGAAACTTAGCATTCTTAAACTCACCTCCATGGTCACTTCTAGTAAAAGAGATTTTCAAATCCTTTTGGTTTTGAATTCTCTTGGCAAAGGATCTAAATGCATCAAAATAAAAATCCTTATGAGGGAGGAATAATACCCAAGTAAATCTAAAGTAATCATCTAATATGACAAATTCATAACGAATGCCTCTTAAGTTGGCTACCATAGTAGCACTAAATAGATCTATGTGAAGTAATTGCAATGGTTTAAAAGAACTTGCCATGTCCTTGACTTTGAATAAGGATTTAATTTGTTTACTTTTTGACATGCTTCATACACTTCTTCCATTGCAAACTTGATTTTAGGTAGACTTTCAACCATATTTCTTCTCTTTAACTTATTGAGGAGTTCCATGCTTGCTTGCCCTAGCCTTTATTCTAGGTCCTACCTTCATCATCTATTGAAACTAAACACTTTGCATTACAGTTAGCAAGAGAGTTTAAACCAATCATATAAATATTATGAACTTTTCTACCAATGAATAGAATTTTGTTGACACTCTTTCTTGATACATAGCATGCATGTGGCTTAAACGTGACTCTAAGGCCTTTATCACATAACTGACTTACAATTAGCAAATTGTGTTTGAATCCATCAATAAGTACAACTTTATCAACGATAGGTGAGTCATCATCCTTACCCACTTTACCTATGCTAACAATTTTTGTTTTGTCATTGTCTCTAAAAGACACATTTCCAAGACCTTCAATCTTTTCCAAATGAGTGAAGAACTTCCTTTCTCTTGTTATATGTTTTGAACATCCACTTTCAAGATACCACTCTTGCTCTTTAATTTAGGATTTGAAGCACACCTATAAAACAAGAAAGATTGTCTTAGGTACCCAAACCTTCTTGGGTCCTAGTGGGCTAGCTCTTGCCAACTGCTCATCATGCCTTCTAGATTGGCAATAATAGGCAATGTGGCATTATATACCATAATAGAAATAATCACCTTCAAAGTGAGCTAGTGTGCTACTTTGATGAGGTACATGCATGTAGTGTCTCTTATACTTATAACTAAGCAATATGTCTAAGAGTATTTCTCAGCTGAGGAACTCTCTTGTGTTGTATGTGTCTATATCCATAATTGTGCCAATTTTTGTGTCTTTGCACATTTTACCTCTTAGGCTTGTAAGAGTGATACATGTAAGTATAGTTTGCTCTAAGAGGAGCATTCTTCAATTGTGTGTTATAGTGTTGAAACTTTCAGTTTGAGCCATTATTTGTGACATTTCCCTTTTTGAAAACCTTTTGTTTTATAACAGAGTTAGAAACATTCTCTTTGGCCTTAACAAAGGCTGTTTGAGAAGAAGAGGGAGCCATTGAAGAAGTGGCATTGTAGCCTAATCAATACTTGATGGATGGACTCATTTGAACCTCAAGGATGGAGTTTAACTTCTCATTTGCTTTAGTGAACTTGCTGAGACTTTCCTTTAGTTTAAGGTTTTTAGCTATGAGAAACTCCACCTCTTTAGCTAGAGTTTCTTGACTCTTAGCATTTTTTTTCAACGATTTTTCTCTTTTTAAAGATAAGAGGTATTTGACTTAAAAGTCTCATAGTTGAGAATGCAATTTATCTCTATAGCAGAAGTCAAAAGTGAGTTTGGTAATTATAGAGTACAACTTATCTCTAGAGTGGGAGTTAAAAGATTTACCCCTTTGTCACAATCACTATCACTGTCATTGTTGGATGAGTGTTCATATGAGGATTCATTTGACTGCTTCTTAGTTGTCATTAGATAAAGGCTAGCCAACTCCTTTCTTGTTTCTTCCTCATCAGTTTTGGAATCACTAGTGTTATCCTAAGTAGATTTGCACACTTCCTTTCCTTTCTTAGAGGTGTGTTTTCTGGAAGGGAACTTATTTTTCTTGATCTTAGGACAATCTGATTTTATATGCCCTTTCACATTGCATCCATGGTAGTTGAGTTAACTCTTAGTGCCTTTCATTTGCCTTTCCATCCCTTTTGTTTGAAAGAAATCTCTTTACTTGGTTAGTGATGAAAATGAGACTTTTATCTTCACTGTTATCTTCATCATCACTAGAACAGGAAGATGTTAGTACATAAAAGATGGATAGAGATTCAGAACATACCTCTTTGGCTTTTAGAGCCAAGTCTTTCTCTCTCATCCCTATGTTTTTAGTAGGCTTCTTAAAGGTGATCTCATGAGCTAATAGCTTTCTCATAAGCTCATCAAGTGATAGGACTTCTAGTTTATTGGCTTCCTTTGTAGTCGTCTTCTTAGCTTCCCACTTAACTTTGGGGAGTATTCTCATAATTTTTACTACCATGTCCTCATTTGTATATGACTCCTCTAAAGTTTTGAGAGTACCCACAATGTTTATGAATCTATTATACATCTCAATAATATTTTTACCAAGTTGGTGTACAAATGTTTCATACATGTATGTGTGCATTTGTATCTTTTTCTTTTATACTTCATTGGTTCCTTCATGCTAAGTTTACAATGTGTCCCATATCTCTTTGGTTGATGTACATATTTGTAACTTAACATACTAAGACTTATGGATTGTACAAAAAAGAACATGCATTTCTCTTCTATTCATCAGGTTTGCCTTTTTTTCTTCAGTAGTCCATTCACTTTTTGGCTTTGGTACATGAACATCACTAACTAGCTTTGTTGGAACTTCTCTTCTTTCCTCAATAATGTCCTACAGATCATTTGTTTCATTTTCAAGAAGGATCAACATATGATTCTTCTACTAACCATAGTCATCTCCCTTAAACAATGAAGGCTTATGGATATATTGTGATTCTTCATGGCTTGCCATGATCATTGCTCTGAGCACTTAATCTTTGGTTAAGAGACTTGTTCTTATACCAATTATTGTCTTTTGGTGCCCTAGAAGTGGGGGTTAAATAAGTCAATGACAAGTATTACAAATTAAAACTAATTGCAAAAAAGATGAAGAATCAATGCACAAGATTTATAGAGGTTTGACATAACTAGCCTGCATCCTTTCCTCTAGTGTCCCCACTAGAGCCTTCACTACCTTGATAGATTAAGGTGTTATTATGTAAGTTTCTAAGCACTTCCAAGCCTTTACAAGTGATAGATTTTTAGACTCTATTAACCTTTTACAAGTAATTTACAAATACTACTTAACCTTAAGCCAAAGTAGTTTCTAAGTGCTACTTTAAACCTTTCATAATAATTAGTTTTCAAGGTTTCCCAACCTAAGATTTCCTCAAACTAAATATAATACCTTATAAGGGGAAAATTTTTCTCTCAAGCAATAAAGATACTAAAAGTACTTCTCACAAGGTATGTTTAATAAGGTTGAGAATGTGAAGAAAATTTATAAAAAGGTTATTCTTCAAACTCTATTTTGAAGATAAGTTCTGTATGTTTTGAAAGGTGAATTTCTCTTATCAAAATGCTTATAGGGACTAGCTATTAGAGAGAACTTGATTTAAGGCTCCTTTTTTAACTTTCACATTTGTTTTATTCACTTTATCTTCAATGATCATTAGACATAACAATGGTCATTTATTTTTAAACTTTAATGCCTGTTGGAGGAAGATCAATGTCGTATGAACTTGATGCTCTATTTTATAAGGTCTTTAGAAATACTTCAACTATTGTTGGAGGGTTCACAATGCCCATTGGTAGCACCTTTAATGCTTATTGAGATATAAGTGTCCCTCATTAAGGGGTCCAGAGCTTATAGATCAAACAAGAGAATTTTTCTAATGCTTGTTAGTGAATCTTTCAATGTTTGTAAAATCTATTCAATGCTTAGTGAGATAATGAGATGCCTTGTTAAGGAGTCTAGAGCCTTTGGCATAATCTAGAGAGCTTTCTTAATGACTATTGTGTAGGACCAACACCTGTTTCATTTCCTTAATCTAAGGTACTATCTCTAACACTTGTTGTGAAAGTGTTGTTATCAATGTTAAGGGAAGAATGTTTAGAGAACATATAACCCAAGGCATTGGACTCACTTCTCTACTTTGAATGATGTGTTTTGAATGATAATAAAACTTGGTTTTGAAGGATTACAAGATTATAAAAAAAAAAAAAAACCAAGAGAAGTTCTAATGTATTGTACTTTATTGTTTGTTTGATGTTTTGAACAAACTTGATGAATGTTAAAAGGGAAGATTATTCTGAATGCTAAGGGAGAATGTTTGGAGAACATATGAACCTAAGACCTGACAAATGTCAAAGGGCCAAAACAAGTTCAATGGGCATTGTGCAAGTTCAACAGGCATTGAATTTCTCCCAATAAGCATTGAACCATTCAATATGTATTAAAGGTTGAGCAATGGATATTCATTGGATGTTACTCTTTTGCCAAAATCTTCTAGACCTTACAATGGGCATTGTCCCTTTGCAATAGGCATTTAAAAAGTTCTATAGGTTGAGTTGTGCTATACCTCATCATGGGCATTGAAGTTTTGCAATGGGCTTTGATCTAAGCTAGCAACAGTCATTGCATATTCACAACAAGCATGGGAAAAATGTCCAAAACTTGTGTTAAAGTTTCTAGAACCCAAAATGGGTGGTGGCTCTTATCAATAGACATTGAAGGAGCTTTCCAACGGGCATTGCAAATTGCTCAATGGGTATGAAAAGTAACTGTGCAAAGTTTGAAAAATAAAACACGAAGTTTAAGCTTTTTGAAAATGAATAATAGGCATTGATCTCTCTTCAACAAGCATTGTAGTCAAAACCAATAGGCATTAAAAGACATTCAATAAGCATTAGAAGTTACCACTACAAACTCAACGGGTGTTGATAAACAACAACATGTATTGTCACCTATAATGATTAGTTTTAAAGAAAAGTTTTTATATGGATATCAACTGTTCCAACAACTAGTTTTGAAGCTTGGCTATGTAAGGAGCATTTTTGGAGTTTAGAAAGGTTAGATTAAAAGGCTAAAAATCATTGTGAACATCTTTGCAACTCTTTGTAAATCTTTGTGCAAACCTTTTGAGTATTACTTTGTATTCTTAGGTAGAGTGAGTTTTATCCTTACTACTCCTTTTGAGTTCTTGAGCACTAATTGTCTATTTGTTGCCTATTTAAGAAGCTTAGACACTATTTAGATCTTTCCTTGGTAATGGTTGTAAAGGTTGACATTATGCCTATAAAAATCTAAGGGTAGGTTATTCCTAAGCCTATATAAGGATAGGTTATCATTGAGCTAGTAAAAGGGAAGGTTCTTCCTTAGCCTATAAAAGGGAAGGTTTTGCTCCTAAGCTAAAAAATGGAATAGATAGGCCTATGTGAAAGCCTGGGGAGAGGAGTAGGCTAGTTGTCGAACCACTATAAATCCTTGCGTTGATTTTTATGTTTACTTTTGGTTTTTTATTACAACCCAATTCACCCCCCATTAGGTTGCTTTATTACCACTCAATCCAACAGTTGGTATTAGAGCCTGACCTTTTTTGAGCTTAAGTGTAAAAGGGACACGATCATGGCAGCCCAAATTGAGCATAGGCTAGAAAGACAATTAGTGATGATACCTATTTTCTTTAATGGAATAGACTACCAGTATTAGAAGTTCAAAATGTATTCCTTTCTCAAGTCTGAATCCATTAAGTTATGGAGAATTCTAGAGAAAGATCCATACACTCCAATGAAAACACTTGTCATTGATCTCAAATAGAAAAGGACATTGATGAGATGTTTAATAAAGAAAAAAGGCAAGTTGCTAACAATGACAAGGCCATCCATATGCTCTTTTGTACCTTAAGCAAAAGTAAGCACAACAAGGTGAGCATGAAGTCAACTGCCAAGGAAATTTGGGAGGCCTTAAAGATCACACATGAGGCAAAAAATCAGGTGAAAGCAAACAAGATGGAGACCCTCATTTGTCAGTATGAAACCTTTATTATAAAGCCTGATGAAGCAATCTCAAGAATGTATGATTGGTTCATTTAGATTGTTGGAAAAATGAAGGCTTTTAGGAAAATGTTCACCAATGAGGAACTTGTAAAAAAAGTTCTAAGGTGTCTACCTGAAGAGTGGTTTGGAAAGGTCATAAGCTGTTAGGAAATCTCATTGGCTATGAGATGAACCTGAATAGAGAAGCTCCACTCACATCTAAGGATATAAATAAGAAGAACATTGGATTAGGTCTTAAAGCTACTTCTAAATATCTTAGCTTAATTGATGATGAATAACATATAGCCCTCCTAACAAATAAATTTAGAAGAATGTTAAAGAGGAAGGGAAAAAGCTTCAATAGATTGAATGCTATGGATATGGAAGGCCTGGCCACATAAAAGCAGATTGCCTAAAAATAAGAGTTGAGAAAAAGGATAAGAAGAAGAAGAAAGCCTATAAAGCCACTTGGGATGACTCTAATACATCTGAACCAAGTGAGGATGAAGAAGAATCAAGGATGGGAAGAAAAAACAGAACCAATCTCTGCCTCATGGCCCTAGAGGAGAGCTCTTCAAAATTGGCATGTCCTAACTCTCTTGATAGTAATTTAGATGAGGATGATCAAGAGTTAGAAGACATGTTCACTATTGATAATCTTAAAGAGGTCCTAAAATCCACTAATAATGATCTTGATAAAAGTTTTGAAACAAACAAAATCTTAAAACTGAATTGGTGTAACTAAAGAAAAGTTTTGAGATTTTAAAAAACAAAAATAAGTCTTTGAACTAAGAAAAGAAATTTTATGAAATGTTTTCTAAAAATGAGAGTCTTAAGAAAGAGATCTTAACTTTGAAGGATTCACTTACCTCTTTTACAAAAGGAAAAGAAAAACCATGATCTTATTTTAGGATCTCAAAAGACTTCAAGAGAGACATGGCTTAGGCTTTGATCACTCTAAATCTTCTAACTCTAAGCCAAAATTTGTAAGAGATTCTACTAAAGCTAGAGCTCCTTCACCTTCATCTAAACTGCATATGCATAATCATAGTTGCACTCACCCTCACTCTTAAAGGCCAAAGGAAAATCATGGCTTCTTTTATGGAACTGAGCATATCAATAATGAAAAGGTTCCTTCATGATTTAGGCACCAATCTTTTAGGATGCCAGCTCATTCATGCTCACCACAAGAGATTAAGAAAACATTCATTTGGCAATGCTTTTATTGTGGAAATTTTGGCCATAAAGCATGCTTATGTTATGCTAGATTGAGAGATGAACATATTTATGTTGTTAAGCCTCATAAACCTAAAAGAAAACGGGTACCAAAGAAAATTTAATTTTGTAGGTTTGAAAGCTCCTCACCCTTTGCTCAAAATGGAGAATCAGGTGGTGATTAGAGCTATAGAATTTGGAAAGAAGCTGAAATTTTTGAAAAGATTTATATTTTTAGAGAATTCAACATTTGGCATCAATTAGAAAAGACAATAATTGGTATTATATGGTATCAAATGTATCTTTATCCCCCTTTTGTTTTGTTTAATATGCTTTTACTGAGAGGGAGTTTGCTTTATGAACCAACTTCGGAATCAATTTAAAGTTTTATTTTAGGAATCTCCAATAACTATCCTTCTGTTCTTGCTTTCCTTAATTTGTGAATAGATCATATAATCCCAAGTTATGTCAACTGAATTTGTGTTTGAATATCTTGGTTGTTATAAGATAACATATAGAAAGAGGGAGTTTTCCTTTACTATTTTTTCTTTCTTTTTGGAACCATTATGTTTTCTTTGTCCTTGAGGCATATGATCTAGATTTTAGAAAGACAATGTTTTCAAGGGGGAGAACAATTTTTTAGGGGAGAATTTATGCATGCCTTTTTATCATGACAAAAAGGATGAGAAGTTTTGGATGCTTTGATTTATAGTTTTGATTCTTTTGTTTAGTATCACTTATGTGCATAGTGTAACACTAGGTATCTCCTATATGTTTAACAACCAACATTTGATATCTTATGTGATACAACATTTGATATCTTATATGGCTTTTTAAGTAGCATACTTAGTATCAAGTCTTGTTTGGATATTCCAATAATTCGTATCAAACCTTATGTTAAATCGGCATCAAATCTTATGTGATGTATTTTGGCTGGTATCTTACTAGTAGTTTTGTGTTTCAACATTTGGTATGCTTTGTATGTTTAAGTTTTGCATTTTTGGTATCAAAGCATCTTGGTTTTGTCATCACTCAAAAAAGGGGAGATTATTGTGATTGCTAAGGGAAGAGTGTTTGGATAACATGTAACCTAAGGCATTAGACTCACTTCTTTACTTTGAATGATGTGTTTTAAATGATAATAAAACTTGGTTTTAAAGGATAACAAAACTATAACTAAATCAATAGAAGTTCTAATGTTTTGTACTTTAGTGTTTGTTTGATGTTTTGAATAGACCTGATGAATGTTAAAAGGGAAGATTGTTCTAAATGCTAGGGGGAGAATGTTTAGAGAACCTGTGAACCCAAAACCCGATAATTGTTAAAGGGGAAAAACAAGTTCAATAGGCATTGTACAAGTTCAATGAGCATTGAACATCTCCTAACGGGAATTGGACTATTCAATTAGCATTGAAGGCTGAGCAATAAACATTGATTAGATGCTACTATTTTGCCAAATTCTTCTGGACCATGAAATGGGCATTGTCCCTTTGCAATAGGCTTTAAAGAAGTACCCCAGGTTGAGCTGTGTTGGACCTCACCATGGGCATTAAAGTTTTGCAATGGGTGTTGATCTGAGCTAGCAACAATTGTTGCATATTCATAATAGATGTGGGAAAAATGTCCAAAGCCTGAGCTAAAGCTTCTGGAACCCAAAATAGGTGTTGGCCCTTCTCAACATGCATTGAATGAGTTTCCAACGGGCATTATGAATTGCTCAACTAGCGTAGAAAGCAACTATGCAAAGTTTCAAAAATAAAACACGAAGTTCAAGCTTTTTGGAAATGAACAACGAGCATTGTTCTCTCTCCAACAAGCATTATAGTCAAAGCCAATGGGTGTTGAAACATAATTTAACAGGCACTATAGTCAAAGATAATGGGCGTTAAAAGACATTTAATAGGTGTTGTAATCAAATCTAATCGACGTTGAAAGACATTCAATAGGCGTTGGAAATTACTATTACAAACTCAATGGTGTTGATAAAGAACAATGGATGTTATCATCTCTAACTACTAGTTTTGAAGAAAAGTTAAATGGATATCAACTATTCTAACGACTAGTTTTGGAGCTTGGCTATATAGGTAGCATTTTTTGAGTTTAGAATGGTTAGAGAAAAAGGCCAGAAATCATTGTGAACATCTTTGTAACTTTTTATAAATCTTTATGCAAACCTTTTAGGTGTTGCTTTGTATTTTTGGGTAGAGTGAGTTTTGTCCTTGTTATACTTTTTGAGAGTTGGTTTTTTTGAGCACTAAGTGTATATTTGTTGCCTATTAGAGATGCTTAAACACTACTTGGATCTTTCCTTACTAATGGTTATAAAGGTTGGTATTATGCGAAGAAAAATACTAGGGGTAGGTTATTCCTAAGCCTATAAAAGGAAAGGTTATCCTTGAGCCTATAAAAGGGAAGGCTCTTCCTTAGCCTAGAAAAAGGAAGGTTTTGTTCTTAAGCTTAAAAAAAAAAAAAAAGGAATATATAAGCCTAAGTGAAAGCTCAGAGAGTGGAGTAGGCTAATTGTCGAGCCACTATAAATCATTGTGTTGATTTTTATGTTTACTTTTGGTTTTTTATTACAACCCAATTCACCCCCCTCTTAGGTTGCCTTATCATCACTCGATTTAACAGTTGGTATCAGAGCCTGACCTCTTTTGATCTTAAGTGTAAAAGGGACACAATCATCGCAGCCCAAAATGAGCATGGGCCAGAAGAACAATCAGTAATGAGACCTGTTTTCTTTAATGGAATACACTACCAGTATTGGAAGTTCAAAATGTATTCCTTTCTCAAGTCTGAATCCATTGAGTTGTGGAAATTATGGAGAAAGATCCATACACTCCAACGAAAACACTTGTCATTGGACTCAAATAGAAAAGGACATTGATGTGATATTTAAGAAAGAAAAAAGGCAAGTTGCTAACAACGACAAGGCCATCCATTTGCTCTTTTGTACCTTAAGCAAAAGTGAGTACAACAAGGTGAGCATAAAGTCAACTCCCAAGGAAATTTAGGAGGCCTTAGAGATCACACATGAGGGAACAAATCAAGTGAAAGAGAACAAGATGGAGACCCTCATTTGTCAGTATGAAACCTTCCTTATGAAGCCTGATGAAATAATCTCAAGAATGTATGATCGGTTCATTTAGATTATTGGAAAAATGAAGACTTTTAGGAAAATGTTCACTAGTGAGGAACTTGTAAAAAAAGTTCTAAGGTGTCTACCTGAATAATGGTTTGGCAAGGTTATAAGCTATAAGGAATTCTCATTGGTTATGAGATGAACCTGAATAGAGAAGCCCCCACCCATATCTAAGGATACAAATAAGAAGAAGATTGGATTAGCTCTCAAAGCTATTTCTAAACATCTTAGCTCAAATGATGATGAATAACATATAGCCCTCCTAATAAATAAATTTAGAAGAATGTTGAAGAGGAAGGGCAAAAGGAAGCTTCAATTGATTGAATGTTATGGATATGAAAGTCTTAGGGACATAAAAGCAGATTGCCCACAAGCAAGATAAGAAGAAGAAGGAAGCCTATAAAGCCACTTGGGATGACTCTAATGCATCTGAACCAAGTGAGGATGAAGAAGAATCAAGGATGGGAAGAAAAGAGAGAACCAATCTCTACCTCATGGCTCTAAAGGAGTGCTCTTCAAAATTGGCATGTCTTAACTCTCTTAATAGTAAATTAGATGAGGATGATAAAGAGTTAGAAGACATGTTCATTATTGATAATCTTAAAGAGGCCCCAAAATCCACTAATAATGATCTTGATAAAAGTTTTGAAACAAACAAAATCCACTAATAATGATCTTGATAAAAGTTTTGAAACAAACAAAATCTTGAAACTAAATTAGTGGAACTAAAGAAAAGTTTTAAGCTTTTAAAAAACAAAAATAAGTCTTTGAACTAAGAAAAGAAATTTTATGAAATGTTTTCTAAAAATGAGAGTATTAAGAAAGAGATCTTAACTTTGAAGGATTCACTTACCTCTTTTACAAAAGGAAAAGAAAAACTTGATCTTATTTTAGGATCTCAAAAGACTTCAAGAGATAGACATGGCTTAGGCTTTGATCACTCTAAATCTTCTAACTCTAACCCAAAATTTGTAAGAGATTCTACTAAAGCCAGAGCTCCATCACCTTCATCTAAACTGCATATGCATAATCATAGTTGCACTCACCCTTACTCTCAAAGGCCAAAGGCAAATCATAGCTTCTTTTATGGAACTAAGCATATCAATAATGCAAAGGTTCCTTCATGATTTAGGCACCAACCTTTTAGGATGCTAGCTCACTCAAGCTCTCCACAAGAGATTAAGAAAACATTCATTTGGCAATGCTTTTATTGTGGAAATTTTGGCCATAAAGCATGCTTATGTTATGCTAGATTGAGAGATGAACATATTTATGTTGTTAACCCCCACAAACCCAAAAGAAAATGGGTACCAAAGAAAATTTAATTTTGTAGGTTTGAAAGCTCCTCACCCTCTGCTCAAAATGAAGAATCAGGTGGTGATTGGAGCTATAGAATTTGGAGAGAAGCTGAAGTTTTTGAAAAGATTTATATTTTAGGAGAATTCAACATTTGGTATCAATTAGAAAAGACAATAATTGGTATTATATGGTATCAAATGTATCTCTACCCCCCTTTTGTTTTATTTAATATGCTTTTACTGAGAGGGACTTTGCTTTATGAACCAACTTCGATATCAATTTAAAGTTTTATTTTAGGAATCTCCAATAACTATCCTTCTTTTATTGCTTTCCTTAATTTGTGGAGAGATCATATAATCCCAAGTTATATCAACTGAATTTTTGTTTGAATATCTTGGTTGATATAAGATAACATATAGAAAGAGGGAGTTTTCATTTACTTTTTTTTTCTTTCTTTTTGGAACCATCACGTTTGCTTTGTCCTTAGGGTATATGATCTAGATTTTAGAAAGATAATGTTTGTAAGTGGGAGAACATTTTTTTTAGGGGAGAATTTTTGCATGCCACTTTATCATGACAAAAAGGGTGAGAAGTTTTGGATGCTTTGATTTATAGTTTTGATTCTTTTGTTCACTTATGTACATAGCCTAACACTAGGTATCTTCTATATGTTTAACAACCAACATTTGATATCTTATGTGGTACAACATTTGATATCTTATATGGCTTATTAAGGAGCATACTTGGTATCAAGTCTTGTGTGGATATTCCAATAATTGGTATCAAACCTTATGTTTAATCGACATAAAATCTTATGTGATGTATTTTGGTTGGTATCTTGTTTGTAGGTTTTTGTTTCAACATTTGGTATGCTTTGTATGTTTAAGTTTTGCATTTTTGGTATCAAAGCATCTTGGTTTTGTCATTATTCAAAAAGGGGGAGATTGTTGTTAATACTAAGGGAAGAGTGTTTGGATAACATGTAACCTAAGGCATTAGACTCACTTTTTTACTTTGAATGATGTGTTTTGAATGATAACAAAACTTGGTTTTAAAGGATAACTAAACTATAACCAAATCAAGAGAAGTTCTAATGTTTTGTACTTTAGTGTTTGTTCAATGTTTTAAATAGACCTAGTGAATGTTAAAAAGGAAGATTGTTTTGAATGCTAGGGGGCGAATGTTTAGAGAAACTGTGAACCCAAAACCCGATAATTGTTAAAGGGGAAAAATAAGTTCAATGGGCATTGTGCAAGTTCAACGAGTATTGAACATCTCCCAACAGGAATTGGACTATTCAATTAGCATTGAAGGCTGAGCAATAAACATTGATTGGATGCTACTATTTTGCCAAATTCTTCTAGACCTTGAAATGGGCATTGTCCCTTTGCAACGGGCTTTAGAAAAGTACCCTAGGTTAAGCTGTATTGGACCTTGCCATGGGCATTAAAGTTTTGCAATGGGCATTGATGTGAGCTAGCAACAATTGTTGCATATTCATAATAGATATGGGAAAAATGTCCAAACCTTGAGCTAAAGCTTTTGGAACCCAAAATAGCTCTTGGCCCTTCTGAATAGGCATTGAAGGAGTTTCCAACGGGCATTATGAATTGCTCAATGAGCGTAGAAAGCAACTATGCAAAGTTTGAAAAATAAAACATGAAGTTCAAGCTTTTTGAAAATGAACAATGGGCATTGTTCTCTTTTCAACAAGCATTGTAGTCAAAGCTAATGGGTGTTGAAAGACATTTAACAGGCATTATAGTCAATGATAATGGGCATTAAAAGACATTTAACAGGTGTTGTAGTCAAATCCAATCGACGTTGAAAGACATTCAATAGGCGTTGGACGTTACTGTTACAAACTCAATGGTGTTGATAAAGAACAATGAATGTTTTCATCTTTAACTACTAGTTTTGAAGAAAAGTTAAATGGATATCAACTGTTCCAACGACTAGTTTTGGAGCTTGGCTATATAGGTAGCATTTTTTGAGTTTAGAATGGTTAGAGAAAAAGGCTAGAAATCATTATGAACATCTTTGTAACTTTTATAAATCTTTATGCAAACCTTTTAGGTGTTGCTTTGTATTCTTGGATAGAGTGAGTTTTGTCCTCATTACACTTTTTGAGAGTTGGTTTTTTTGAGCACTAAGTGTGTATTTGTTGCCTGCTTGAGAGGCTTAGACACTATTTGGATCTTCCCTTGCTAGTGGTTATAAATGTTGATATTGTGTGAATAAAAATACTAGGGTAGGTTATTCCTAAGCCTATAAAAGGAAAGGTTATCCTTGAGCCTATAAAAGGGAAGGTTCTTCTTTAGCCTAGAAAAGGGAAGGTTTTGTTCTTGAGCCAAAACAAAGGAATAAATAAGCCTATGTGAAAGCTTAGAGAAAGGAGTAAGCTAGTTATCGACCACTATAAATCCTTATATTGATTTTTGTGTTTGGTTTTAGTTTTTTACTACAATCCAATTTACCCCCTCTTGGATTGCCTCATCGCCGCTCGATCCAACAAGTGTAAAGCTTGTTATGAGATTCAATGTGTGTAGTTATGACTAAGCAGTTGTCCAATGCCTGTTGGGAATATGGGCAATGCCTATGGAGAGGTCCAAAAAGCTATACTCAAGTTGGTGTGTTTTCTAACACCTGTTGTGATATCTTCAAAGCCCATAAATAAGTCTGCAATGCTTGTTTTTAAGTAGACAACACCATTGGTTTGTTAAGCTAAGTTTCCCTTATTCTTCGCTCTTTAATACTTTGAGTTTTCAAACATAATTCCTTCTCCAATCATCATAGTACAAAAAGTTGATGTACCTATAAGTTCTAATATTTTGGACAAAGCTTCGCTCTTTAACTTGTTTGTAATCATTAAAATAAGACTTTGAACCTTAAGGTTCAACATTTTTTCCCTATTTTTAGCAATATTTGCCTAAATTTTTTCTAGGTTTCCCTCTCAAGTTTTTAACCGAGCATACTACTTTGACTTTTACCTGTATCTCATTTTCAAGTTTTTAGCCTAGCAAACTTCTTTTTCTTTACCTTAACATTTGCCTAGGCTGCCTTCTTGAGTTTTCAACCTATAAGGCTCTTTCTTTCTTCTCGTTAAAAGTACTCTAATTAGTATAAGTTCACAAGCTCAGAGAAGTCATTCCCATTTAGGTATGATAGCTTCATTGCCCCACTTAAATATATCTACTTAACCATATAAAGGCCTTCCAAACTTGGCTTGATTTTTACCCTTGAATCAATAGCTTATGGATAGATTCCTTACAACACTAGATCCCCTAATTTTTTCATCCTTGGTTTCACCCTTTTGTTATAAACATGTGCCATCCATTTTTAATACAACTATATGTTATACAAAGCTTTTATCCTTTTCTCATTAAGTAAAGCCAATTGGTCATATATATTTCTAGTCTACTAGTACTCTAGGATCTTTACTTTAATTAGTACATAAAGAGATTTCACTTTCACTTCAATAGGTAATATTGCTTTAATTCCATATACCAGCTATTAAGGTGACATTCTCATTAAAAATTTAATCGTGTTGTAGTACCCCCATAAGGCGAAAGAAAGCTTCTCTTATTAGTCCTTATATGTCTCCATCCTCTTAGTAGAATGGTTTTGACATTGTTATCAGCTGCCTCCACTACTCCATTTAGTTGTGGCTTGTAAGGTGAGGACTTATGGCAACTCACCCTATATTTCATCAAGATTGCCCAAAGTTTGGCTTGAAAGTACACAACATTAATTATTACTACATGATGCAGTATGTTGTATTGATAAATGAGATTCCACTTTATAAATCTTGTCATATACTTTACTTTAAATTTCCAAAATGATTCAGCCTCTACCCATTTTAAAAATTAGTCAATCACCACTATAATATACATATGGCCCTTGATAGATGTTGATTTTATCTCTCCAATACATCAATACCTAACACTATGAATAGCCATGATGAGGTTCAAACTATAGTTCCATGGATGGTAAGTGGTTGCAACTTTCATTGACCTAGCATTTGCAATAAACACTTGCTAGCTTAATACAATTATGTTCCATAGTGATCCAAAAAATACCTATACTTATAATCTTCCCAACTAAGGTTACCTAATTTATATATGGACCATATACTCTTATGTGCACTTTTGTCATGACCTTTTTAGCCTTTTCTTCTATAAAGTATCTTAGGTGGACTCCATCAAACATCTTTTTTTAAATCATACCCTCATAAATAGTGAACTATAGTGTCAGTCTTATGATGATGTCTTTATTTTTCTTTTTTATGCCTTTCAAGTAGACCTTATCTTTTAGATATATTTAAATATCATAGTACCACACTTTCTATTCTCTAAGATATGTTTCATCTCTCACCCATATAGTAGGACACTTTTTACTTGGTTGTAAATAATAACATCATTGGCATCTTCTTTGGCCCATCTCAAATGGAAATTAAAGTGGCTAATACATCAGCCATCATATTTTTCTCTTGCAGGATGTAGTAAAATGCAATTGTTTGAAACTTTTAGATTAACACTTACTCATACACTAAATATATGAAATGTTTAAAACTTGGTTCTTAGGGATCTCTCATAAATAAGGATTCCTTCCCCAAAGTGATGAGCATGAGGAGGCTAAATTTGATGAAATGGTGATGATTTTAATTCTATAATGATGATTAATTATGATATGATATAAGTTTAAACAAATGACTAAAGATATAAAGGTGAAAGATGTTAAGTCCTAAGGAGAAAGTAAGTGTAAGTTATAATGCATAAGTATGCATATATAAGAAATGATAATTAATGAACATGCATGAATGATGGTGTTAGAGGTTTAATAATGAAGAATGTGTTAATATTATATGTAGAGGAAGATTATGTTAAAGCACATGTTGAAAAGAAATGAGGAAGGATAATGAAAGGTAAAGTATAAGCTAAGTTAGATTCATGATCTTTGATGGCTATTAAGGTGCACAAGTATGCTTAATGTGTGATTAAATGGCATGTTAATTAAGTGTTTTAAATGTATTTTAGATGCTTAGAGTTGACATTTGAAATGTCTTAAAGGAAGGAACAAATGGTTGGAAGCAAAGCTTCTAAAAGTTTTGAATGCTCTATTTATCATTTTGGTCTTTTCAAATTCTTTCATCTTTACCTAAACATGACTTTAACTCCATTTTTCATTAGTCTTCATGCCTTAAAATGGGGTTTGTTCATGTATGATAACCCATGGTAGCAAAAATCCAAGAAGTGGTAAATGTGTGCCATTAATGTAGACCCCCACTCAAAATCCCCACAAAATGTTGATTTTTCAATATGACTAATAGGCAAATCTTAACTTTATCCCTGAGTGTTGAGAATAAGGTGTTGAAGAGGTTATAAAGGAGGAAGAACTAAGCTACCTGATCGTTCACCTCAGTAGGGTTGTCATCAATAGCCTCTAAAGCCCTTATGATGATATTGTACTATACAAAGGCATTATTGCCCTTCAGAGAGGGATGAACCCTAGAAGACTTTTAATATAGTTTACCTATAGGGTCTCAAGATAGACCTCATCATCAATGTGAAGAGGGAACCCTGAATAGTGAATGTTAATCATGCAAGTGAAGTTAGCTAATGTGAAGGTCACCTAGCCAATCTACATCTAATGCTCCACCAAGTAGTGAAGGCAGTGCTATCACTCCTCGATACACATAAAAAAGAGGGTAGAGAATAATAACAATGCCATCAACACAATGTCATCATGTACCCATTATGGAAGCCTTTGAAACTAAGAGGCTATAGGAGCCATAGACTCACAGGCCTTCATAAAGGTTGTGCCACTCTAAAAACTCAGAATAAATTTACAAGCAAGCAAATGGAGGCACCCATAACAAAGTAACAAGTCAAGTTGATTAGGTAATTACAATTGTAAAATTACAAATAAATAATCATTGTGGCTAAATCGTATAAGTAAGATTAACATGTCATATAGCGCATATGTAACATCTCTATCCACATTCATTGGCATTATCACATGAACATATTCATTGCATAAAGATATGAAATCCCACATGAACATATGCATTGGATAAATGATCATTTAGATATGTGAATTGGGTAAGCACGACGATGACACTTGCACCGTTGCATTTGGGACACTTGAACATATATGTAATGTTTGTATAGTTGCATGGCAAATTGTTTTATGTTATGTGCACATTATAGCATCATAAATAATGGTGTTTTAGAGCTTATTTTAAAGTATAAGGAGCATATAAGAATTAGGAGATGGATGGAGCTGCTTAAGGAGTGAAGAAAAGGGACTAAAAGAGGAAAGTGAACTTTCAACCAATAGGAATGCAACACCATGATTTTGTCTAGTTACAATAGGTTTACAAGTGGAAGTTTTTACCCTTTAGGATCATAATACAAAGCTTAGATGTGAGGTACAATAGAAGAAAGAGAGTGCTAAGGAAGAAAGAAAGGAAAGAAGAAGAAGAAGAAGAAGAAGAAGAAGAAGGAGAGGGAGAAGAGTGAGCTGCCTAAGGTTTTCTGGTTCTAGGATAATAGGTAAGTTAATTTATCTTCTTCTCAAATGAAATTAACCCCTTATGACATGTTAATCATGCATGGTTAGTGATAATTATGGAGTAATTGAGGTAGGGCTCTTGGATGGGAGTTGAAATACAAGAGAACGAGAGCTGATTGTGTTGGATTTTACTGGTAGAGCAGGATTTTGTACCTACGATTTCATAACCCTAGAAAAGGAATTAGAGAAAGTTCAAAACATGAAAGTATAAGCTTTATGCGTCATCTAAATTCATATGAAACAATTTTACTTGATTTGGTGTGTGTGAGGAGTTATGGCTCCTTCATTAGGGCTAGTTCACAACCAACCTAAATCACCTCAGTCTTTCTGTTTTCTTATGTTTTGATGGGCTTAGGTTCTGATTTTGACAAAATGTAAAACATGAAATTTTTAGATTCATATCCCCTATAAACACCTATAAAGCATTCTTCATTTAGTTTTTGTGTGGAAAGAGATATGGGTCATTGATTATGACTAACCCTGTACCTAGATGAAACCTCACCTGGCTTTTAATTCTATTTTCCAAGAATTTGATAGCCATAGATGAGGAATTTGGTAATGTGTTAAACTTAAAAGTTGTAAATATATATATTATCTACATGACTGTAAAATATTGTTGTCAAATTTTTTATGGTTGTTGAGATATTGCCCCTTCATTATGACTGATTATCACCATGTTAAAAATCTGTTCACCCTGAGATTGGTCATTTGTTTTGGTATTTTATAGACTAAATTAGACAATGAGTAAAACATGAAAAATGTTTGATTATATGTTTTTCAACTGATGGTTGATTATTATTGCAATTTGATTTGTACGATTTGAGATGCACCCAAGAATGTAAGACCTACTAAGACTAAGATGATATTGCAACAGGGTAAAATTTAAAAATTAGTCACATTTTCTGTGTGTCTGATATTGGCCTAAAATTTGAATATGTTGTATCATTATGTGTCTAGTTAGTTGGAAAAAAAGAATCAAGTCATTTTGACAAGTATATCTAGAATTATTACTGTGAAATTATAGCAAGCTTAGGCTGCCATATAAGGAAAAACATGCATAAACACTAGGTCCACTTGTATGGATCATGCCATAGGAGCATACCAAGCATTCATAATCATTTTGACATACTTATAACCATGTATGTATCAAATGTTAGGATCTCAAAACTTTGAGGAAGTCCTAGAGAGAGAACCAAACCTATCATAAAGGTTGGTCACATCAAAAGGTGAGTAAAAACCATAATTAAATTCAATGTGTGTGTGTGTGTGTTTGTGTGATAATTTTATGATATGATTATATTCTATTACATGTATATATGATTGAATTGTTACATTTTACATATGAATACAAGTCAAGTGAGAATCATATGCTCTTAATGATTACTTGGCATACCATTTGTGAATGAGCACTTGCACATGGAACTAAAAGGATGTTGTGACCGACTTGTTAAACACTTGCAAATCACGTGGAAGATGGACCAATAGGTCCCATTGGCACATGTTATTAATCACGTGGAAGATGGACCAATAGGTCCCATTGGCACATGTTATTAATCACGTGGAAGATGGACCAATTGGTCTCATCGGCACATGTTATTGATCAAATGAATCACTTGTTATATGCTGGCCAGCAAAATCAAATGTCACTTGAATCACATGAATTCTCGGGAGCAGTGTTTGCCTTACATGGTCACAATAAAAATTAATCTATTACACTTGCACTTGCATAGTCAAATGTTATACTTGTAATGCATCCTGATGATATTTGATTATTGGCTATGATATAAAAATCTGATTATTATTTTTATTCATTGAGTCGCGACTCACCAAATTGCAATTATATTTTTCAGATATCGAAGAATGGATATTGGACACTTTGGTGCTTAGAGTCTTGCATTGAGATGCGTGGACCACAGGTTGTCGGCTAAATTTCAACTCTCTCTCTCCTTGTGTCATGTACATACATTTAGATAGTAACTAGTTATGGTCACTAGTCTTGGCATTAAATAACATATATGTACATTAAATACATGTTTGATTGTGTATGTATGATGAATAAAACCTTTATGCATATGTATTTTCGGACATGGATGCTATGAGTTTTGTAAATGAAAATGGTCGATACATAGGTTGCTAGAAATGAGTTTTCTAGAGGTATAGTTGGGAACTAAAGTTCCAATTACATGATTCTTTAAAGATCCTTGGAAAAATGTAACAATATTGTATATGGATCTAGGACAAGTTGCCCACATTCATATCATTTAGTATTAGAGCTTAGGCTTCAAAATCAAGTATGTATCATTTATTTTCTTATTCTTCATGTTTAATTCTTATTCTTCCTATTCTAATTATTTTCTTTGAGTTTGTTTTTCTCCATTTAATTTCTTCCTCCTTTTTCAAATTTAGTTTCCTGAGTGTTCTTTTTTTTATTTTCTTCATTATTGTTTCTAATTGTTTATTTCTTGTAACATCTCCATCCATATTCATTAGCATTATCACATGAAAATATTCATTGCATAAATGATTTGAAACCACACATGAACATAGGCATTGGATAAATGGTCATTAAGACAAGTGAATTGTAGAAGCATGAAAATGACACTTGCACCATTACATTTGGGACACTTGAACATATATGTAGTATTTATATAGTTACATGACAAATTGTTTTATGTTGTGTGCTTTTTATAGCATCATAAATAATGGTGTTATAAAGCTTATTTTAAAGTATAAGGAGCATCTAGGAATTAGGAGATGGATGAAGGTGCTTAAGGAGTGAAGAGGAGGGACTAAAAGAGGAAAGTGAACTTCCAACCAATAGAAATGCAACACCATGATTTTGTCTTATTGCAATAGGGTTACAAGTGGAATTTTTTACTCTTTAGGATCAGAATTAAGGGGTTAGATGTGAGTTATAGCAGAAGAGAGAGAGAACTAAGAAAGAAAGAAAGAAAGAAAGAAGAAGAAGAAGAAGAGGAAGAAGTGGGTTGCCTAGGAAAGAGTCCTAAGGTTTTCTAATTCTGGGATAATAGGTAAGTTAATTTATCTTCTTTTCAACTGAAATTAACCTCTTATGACATGTTAATCATGCATGGTTAGTGAGAATCATGGAGTAATTGAGGCAGAGCTCTTGGATGGAAGTTTAAAAGAGAACAAGAACTGTTTGTGTTGGATTTTTCTGTTAGAGCAAGATTTTGTACGCATGATTTCATAACCCTAGAAGAGGAATTAGGGAAAATACAAAATATGAAAGTTGTATTTTTATATCCCATATGAATGCATATGAAACAGTTTTGCTTAATTTGGTGTGTGTGAGGAGTTATGGCTCCTTCATTAGGGTTGGTTCACAACCAACTGAGATGATCTCAGTCTTTCTGTTTTCTTATATTTTGATGGCCTTATGTTCTGATTTTTGACAAAGTGTAAAACATGAAATTTGTATGGTTATATCCCTTCTAAATACTTATAAATAATTTTTGATTGATTTGTTGTGTGGAAAGAGATAGGCTTATTGATTGGGACTGAGCCTGTACCCGGATGAAACCCTATCTTTCTTTTAATTCTGTTTTCTAAGAATTTTATGGTCATAGATTCAGAATTTGATAATGGTTCAAATTTGAAAGTTGTATATTTATGTCTGATATACATGCTTATGAAATATTTTTGCCAAATCCAATATGATTGTTGAGATATTGTCCCTTCATCATGACTGTTTGTCAACATGTTACAAACCTGCTCACCCTGAGATTAGTCCTTTATTTTGGTGACCTTATAGACTGAATTTAGACAATGAGTAAAATATAAAAAATGTTCCTTTATATGTTTTGTAACTTATTGTAGATTATTATTGCAATTAGATTTGTACAATTTGAGATACACTCAAGAATATAAGACTTACTCAGACTGAGATGACATTGCAACAAGGAAAATTTTAAAAATTCACCACATTTTCTGTATGTCTTATATTGGCTTCAAATTTGAATATGTTTTCTAATTATGTGTCTAGTTTGTTTGAAAAAAAAGAATAAAGTAATTTGGATAAGTATATCTAGAGTTATTATAGTGAGAGTTTAGTAAGCTCAGGCTGCCATATAAGGAAAATATGTATAAACACTTGGTCCACTTGCATGAATTATGCCATAGATTACATAACAAGCATTCATAATCATTTTGACATACTTATAACCATGTATGTATCAAATGTTAAGATCTCAAAACTTTATGGAAGCCCTAGAGAGAGAACCAAACCTACTATAAAGGTTGGTTACATCAAAAGGTGAGTAAAAATGATAATTAGATTCTAATGTGTATATGTGTGATAATTTTATGATGTAATTATGTCCTATTACATGTATATGTGATTG
>CATIWR010162484.1:0-14711 GCA_949677035.1 Omphalea diandra | reverse complement strand
GATACTTGCAATACATTGTTGTTGATTGATATGAGAATTAAAATCTTAAAACATCATATTCAATAATATTTGTCAATATATACACATGCTAAAAGAAACTGTAGTATATGACAAACTAGAAATTTTTTTAAAAAAAGACCATTAATTTGGAAATGAAAAAAAAAAAAATTTATATCAAAGTAGTTGATTGAATAGAGAAGCAAAATCTTTGAACCTTACAATAAAAAAATCTTAGAATCTTATTCAATATTACTTGAATTTGTCAAAAAAAAAATCCAATAATACCTAACATTTGTAGATATTTATGTTTGTTAAAAATTAACCAACTCACATCTGAATCGTGCTTTCCTTTTTCTTCGGCTTAGGCTATGGAGTTTGAGAATCAAAACAAACTCTAAGATACTTTACACCTACATATGTTAGGGGTTAATATAAAAATCAACCAAATACAGAAATATGAAGTTACATTTCACTCGTTTTATTCTCATCAACTTCAGTATGAAATTTAATCATATCACTATGATTTCTCTTATTTTTTACTTTTTTTTTTATTCACAAGCACAGCAGAGAAAAAGCAAAACTGGTGGTGCAAGAAAGCACCATATTCACATATGTGCCGAAACTACATCCTTCCATCAAAAATAAGAACCAATTTTCAAAATTGCTGTGCAACAAACTATAGAGCACATCATACAAGCACAACATAATGCCTATAAATTTGGGTGAAGTGCAAGAATGAACACGTGAAGACAGCTTGGAAGCTTGCCTCGAATTATGTGAGAATAGCTTCTCTGGCTCAATGAAATCATCACAAACAGCTATAGTAAGTTTGATGCAAAAGCATGGCTAAATTGAGCTCTAACTAATTTAGACACTTCTTAGACCAGTTCATTGAGCTTGGTGTGCCTAATAATATGCTACTTTTATTGATGTCAAATAATGCATCAGAGTTGGTTAACAACCTTTTAGATGTCAATGAGGTTTAAAAACCTCATAGTTACCTAGGTTCCCTACATGGCTTGAGCCTACTGCTTTGGAGCTGTTCCAATCATATTCGTGTGCGGGTACTTGCGAATATGATTGGGACAACTCCAAAAGCACTAGGCTCAAGCCATGTAGGGAAACCATCTTGATAACTATGAGGTTCTTGAACCTCAATTGAGATTTAAAATGTTACCAAGCAACTCTGATGTTTTATTTGACATCAACAAGTGCAGCATATTATCAGCACTCCAAGCTTAATGAATTGGTCTCACAAGGGTCTAAATTAGTTAGAGCTCTATTTAGCCATGCTTGTGCATCAAACTTACAATAGTTGTTGGTGATGGTTTCATTAAGCCAAAAATGTATTCTCATATAAGTTGAGGCAAGCCTTTCAAGCTGTCTTCTCATGTTCATTCTTGCACTTCAGCCCAGGTTCACAGGCATTATATTGTGCTTGTATGATGTGCTCAATAGTTTGTTGCACAACAATCTTGAAAAATTGGTTCTCATCCTTGATGGAAGGGATGTAGTTTTGGCACGTATGTGAATATGGTGCTTTCGTACCGCACCAGTTTTGCTTTTTCCCCGATGTGCTTGTCTACAAAATAAAAGTAAAGAATAAGAGAAAAATGCTAGTAACTTGATGACATTTCGTATTGAAGTTGATCAAACTAAAATGAAAATTTAACTTCATATTTATATATTTGGTTGATTTTTATTTAAGTGTGTGAATTATCCTAGAGTTTGTTTTGATTCTCAAACTCCATAGCCTAAGCCAAAGAAAAGGGAAGGCAAGATTAAGATGAGTTGATTAATTTTTAACAAAAATAAATATGTTCCGATGTTGGGTTTTATTGGATATTTTTGACAAATTCATGTTACACTGACTAAGATTCTAAGATTTTGCTTCTCAATTCAATCAACTACTTTGCGATAAATATATTTTTTTTTCCTTTCCAAATTAATGAAGGAATTGGTCAGCTTTTTTTTTTTTTTTTTTTGTCATTTCTAGCTAGTGTGTGTGTGTGTGTATATATATATTACTGTTTCTTTTAGCATGTGTATACCTTGACAAAAATTATTGAATGATGTTTTAAGATTTTAATTCTTACTGTTTCTTTTGCAAGGATCTATATATTTCACGGACGATGATAGGTGACAAGCTCATGCCATCTACAAATGATGTAGCGTCTAAGGCCGTTTATTATTATTATTTTAATTTTAATACATAATTTTAATATTTATTCTTCATTTTTATTTAATTATACATATATAATTAATAAATTATTTTGCATTTTAAAATAAATAAATTTTTTAATTGTCTGATTAACTTACCTTACTAGTCTAAAAGAATATTAAATAAATCGATTATAAAATGAATTTAATATTTGCCAATTTGTCTTTCTAAATATATCAGTTATAAATAGATTAAAATCATCGTTACGGTAATAATAATAATTATATGCCAATGAAAATAAATCATATGAAAATAATAATTATAAAATATTAAGATATTAATAGTATTAAGTAGTTTTTTATTTTTATTATTAGTTATAACACACCATGAGTTTCAAGCAATAAAACTAGAAATTCATATCCTAACGGATGGATTTAGATCCTCTCATGTTTCATTCAAGATGATCTATCATGTTTGAATAAATCCAATTATCCATTTGAAATGAATGGTTGAGATTTCATTTTAGTATGTAAATATCGAAAATTTATTTTAAAATTAAAAATTATAAAATCAACTCAATATTGCTCGTTTTCATTATATATAGTCATTTATTTAAAAGACATTTAATTTAGTAAGTATTTAAATAAAAATAAAAATTTAAATTAAATTTTATTTTATGTAAAAATCTATCTGATTTGCCACTCCATTCCTAAGGATTAGCTTGGTCTAGGAGCAAAAGAGACTTATAGCGTATCACAAAAGGTCTAAGAGCACGTCAAATTTGCATGCGATAGCCTGTGTTACCTTGAAGCTTAAACACAAACTTATGATCATGAAATAAGAATTAATTTATTTTTAGGAGTAACAATTAAGAGGGCAAGAAGAACGAGAGGATATATATGCTGACGAAGGAGCAGCATATGCTGGGTTAGTTCACTGAAGGTTCTTCTTTCTCAATCATGGAACTGTGGTTTCGCCATTTATTGTGTAACTAATAACCACCCAACTTTCTCGATTAAAACTTTTTTATTGGTTGATGGTTAAGTACGTGTATAACATTCAATGTAGGAAAAATATTTCTAATTGTTCAATGACGCCTGTAAAATACAGTTAACTAAAAGTAAGTATACTCTATCATACAAGTAATATAGGAAGGTGATTCCAGATATCGTTTTCTTGAGAATTAATTACAAGTACTAAATCTAAAAACCTTTATGTTATTTAGATAATCAATTAAGTGGATTTTTTCAATGTACTAAACTACATTTTAAACTAATAAACTAGTAATCTAAATAAGGAAGTGATAATCTCAATAAATTTAAGATAATTTATGATGGTAGTTAGGACTTTAGGCTTCACTTAACCTTCCAATTAAGATCTACACAATTGATTAAGTTCTTCATGAGACGGCGATTTTTCCTAAATCAATCAACATTGAATGATCATAATATGTTAAGTCTACCCTTAATTTAATTCTTTTAATTGATCAAGTAAAAGACCTAAGTTAAGGATGCATTAAACTCAATGAAAAACCTTGATTAAATAATCAAACAACCACTTGGACTAAATTAAGTCTGATCATGCATAATTTTTATCCAAGACATGCCTTATAGGTTCCATCAATTGATCAAATAAGCTAATTAACTAGACTCATGTTGATTTGATCAATTCAACAAGCATTAAGCATAGTAAAGCATATTCTTATGAAAGAAACCTAATTCAATTGCATTAAAACTATAAAGTTAACTTAATTATTAGGATAAGACCCGCCATAGCCCTAGCTATGGGATTTTAGTTCATAAAGAATCTAAAAGCTATCAATAAACTAGAAATCATGTCCAACATCATATAATTACAAGGGAAAGAAAAATAAAAGAAGAGAATACTGAGAATTAAAGCTCAAAATTGTGGAATTTTCTTCTTCTCAAAGGCACAAATTTTCCTTGCTTGAACTTAGAGAGAGAAAGCAATCCCAAACAAAAGCTGTGTTGAAGGCTCTTCCTCTCTTTTATAATGGTGCTTGACGCTCAAAACTTCCTAAATTGGTGCAAAATAGGAATACTTTAAAGAAAATATTTTGTTTGATTCTTTGAATCGCAAAGCTTCTTGCTTATGTTAAGTTGGGAGTGTTTCCTTCTTTAATGTATTTTCAGATTTTACACGGTCATGCCTATGACATGCTTTGTCATGCCCTTGTCATGCTCTATCTTTTTTATACCCAAAACACCAACAAATTTCCTTAAAATAGACTAATAAGGGAACATGAAAAACTAACTAAATTGACAGTACAAACCTAAAAGTAAACTAAAAACAACGTTTAATTAGCTGGCCAAGGTTAAACAGCTGGTATGATTATCATAAGTTATCTTCGGATCAAGATTTATTTATTTTTAGTATTTACAGAAAGATATTTTTGAGTTAGTTCACACATTAACTAAAATTAAATCTCTTTTTGTCTTATTTTAGGAGTACATTTTATATATCAACTTAATGCATTCAAAATAGTTATTATTAATAAGTGTTGTCACTAAAAATTAAATTCAAAAAAAAAATTAAATTCAAAAAAATAAAAAAAACTCTCTTAACCACTTGAATTAACTTTGAGATTAAACTTTGATTATTTACACCTTCATTGTTAATGAAAAAAATCGTTTATTTGTCGTTTGGATTGCAGTAGGACAAGCCATAAAAATAAGTATCCGTACAAAAATTAATACATAAAGTTGTTTTTTCTTTACAGGCGTAGATTAAGTTGTCATAATATTATTGGATTAGTATTCCAATGATAGAATGCGCTATCAAATGTGGATAGCTAGATCACATAAAATGTGCTCTGTCAAAAGTGATGACAGCCACACAATTAGAAATGTTGGCAAGATCAAATTGCTATAGATTTAGGAGTTAATCTCCAGCTTTCTTATTCCTTCACACATGCTTCTATGGATGCTTTGTTAAGAGCTTGTCATGTTGGATATGCCATAGAAAATATATGTATACACCGCTATGTATATATATTTATATGAAGTGCAATAGATGCATGAATACACGTAAAAAAAATGCAAGAAAGATGGATGTTATAGAGAGCAATACATGCAAGAACATGACAATGGGCCTTCCTTCTTCAAATATGCTCTTTCGGCTTTGCTATTTTCACTTTTGGCAATGGGGGTATCTAATCATATATGTTTTTGAGCCTTTCAAGTAATTCCGTACCATATTGCTGCCTGCCTCTCAATACCGTGACCCTTTGAAGAGCGAAGGGTCCTCAAATGGGGAAGAAAACCAGTGTTTTCAGAACTAGAGTGGGTCGGTAAGACCAAAATTGGTGAATGGTTTGATTCGGTTCAATATAAAAAAATCTGCCTTTAAAAAAAAAATAATCAAAATCGAAAAATCGGTGAAACTCGGAAAAATTGCCCAAAATCGAACTGCTCAACTTAAAACTCCATCATTTTGAGAAAAATTTAAATTTTTTAAAAAATTACATTATTTTACTCAAAATTTAAATTTTAAAAAATAATTTTCATTACTTATCATATTATATATATTTTTTTAATTTTTCTAATATTTTTTAAGTATTATCTATATACTTTTTCAAGAATATATAAACAAAATCTATTAAACCGGAGCGGTCGAACTAGGAGCCAGTCAATTGACAGTTTGATCTTCAATACGATTTTAAAAATATTGAGGAAATTTGATAAGATCAACGTTTGTAAATGTGGATTGAAGTGATCAATCAGACTGATAAAATCGAGAATCGGATTAGTGACTAGTATTGAAAACATTGGTAAGGATTGAATCCAATGACATACTTGTATAACGCCACATTCATAGTAATTCGCTTCAACAAGATTAATTGCTAATTAACGAGACTTTTTAGTTTAATTTTGCAGAAATTTTCTATAAAATTATGAGATTGCAAATTTAATTTTCAATTGAAATCAGTTTAACTATAAAGAATATTTAAACTTTTTATTTAATATATCAAATCAATTTTAATTGAAATTTCAATTCACAAGCCAACATTTGCAAAAACCAATTATAGTACCACAATGAACAAACGTTGATTAGTATTGTTAAGTCTAAGGTCAAATTTCTCAATCAACGAGGAAGTAGCTAAAGTGATTATTATGTGGATTTGTAGACTAAAAATGTTGACCAAGTGTTGCCATGACTTACATTTGCTTGCAAATGATGGACTGTCCTATCGCTGGGAAATGGCACATCGTGTTTTGAACTGTAAATTACCATGCCACCTTTGCAACTGTTCATCAGGACAAAAATACTACTGCAGGAGACGTACCAATATACATATGGATATGCATTACTGGGCAATTCTTGCTTTGGCAGTTGGCAAACTCTCGTTGCACATTGGACAGAGGAAGAGTAGAGGCTCACTGGCAAAGAAGATTTGTCCTCAAGATTGTTTAGTTGGTGAAGACAATAGTGTTGTTTAAGTTATTATATTATAATATCATAATTAATAATAAATCGTTGGATTAATAAAAATTATTATTCACTACTATATTAGATAAAATTAAATACCGTTGAATTAGATGAAAACTATTATTCACTGTTAGATGAGATTATATCATTTAATGATATTATAAAATCTGTCATTGTAAAATTTACCTTGCTTAATCTCTTTAATTTAGCAATGACATTAATTTCGTGCCTCGGAATTCTACGACATTTTAGTAAGTTCTTATTGAATGATTTAAGATTTGCTCCGCAATTCATGCCATTCAATTGTTTAGTCTCTTTAATTTAGCAATGGCATTAATTTCATGTCTCAGAATTCTACGGCATTTTAGTAAGTTCTTATTGAACGATTTTTTTTTTTTTGGGTACTGATTAAGGATAAATCTGTTTGGATAGAATATATCTGGATAAAAAGAGCGAGTTTGACATTTCTACATCCAAGTTAATCTAATTATATTATTTAATATTTTTATGGATAAATAAACCTTTTAATAGATTTAAAGAAATTTCCAGAGTTAAAATTTGAATTTTATGTTCAATTTCAGTCTCTTTTTTCATTTAATTATTTTTAAAAGGATTTAGTTTTCAAGAAAAAAAAGTTCTCTAAAAAACTATTGATATTATGTAAGAAGCCATGGATATTCTCTAAGAAGAGGAAAGTAGTTCAGGATGTTAAATTCTAATATTTGGTCTTTACAAAAATTTTTTATTTTCAAGAAAATTAAATTTCTGGATATGTGGGTTATACTCTTTACTTTTTCATCTATATAAGAAAGTATTTTTCTACCTAAAGAGTTGGAAAAATTACATTCCCATATCTATTATAAATAATATAATTATATATAGATAATTATATCCTTAATTAATATGATATATAGATATATATATAACCTTATATGTGATTTTATTTACTAAATTAAAATTTATATATTTGCCAGATGAATTGAAGACTATATATATATATATATATATATATATATATATATATATATATATATATATATATATTTCCTTAAACAACTCAACGAAATTTGAGGATATTGACCATCATTTGATTTTAGATCAAATGATTACTAAATTATAGGAAGGTATAATTTTTTATTATTTATTAAGTAATTAGATCATTTTTAAATTTTAAATTTTATTATTATAGAATATATATTCGAATGCTATTTTGGCCAGCTAGCATATTTGATAAAATCTATATATTAAAATTTGAAGACTATATATATTCATATGAGTTGATCATCATAATAAATTTATAATTATTTAGTTCTTTGAATAATATTTATATTTTATTGATCACTATGATAAATTTTATTAGATAAAATTTTTTATATGAATTAATTAAATAAATATAAAATTATATTAGGGACATAATAATAATCTAAATCAATTTTTTAAATTTTATATACAAATCAAATACATTAATTTTGAATTCCTAGAAAAATCTTATATCCAGCAAAACATAAAAATGTTACATTCTTGAAGTTACTTTTCTAAAAATTTTCTTTTCCAAGAAAATGGTTCCAAATAGAAATGTCAAATTTGGGCAACTAAATGCCCCTTTTATTATTTTTCATTATCATTAAGAAGCTTTCATTATTTTTCTAGAATATCTTTCTTTTTAAAAAAAAATTTATTGTGAAATGAAAATGAAGAATGAGAAAAATGAAAAAAAAAAAAAAAAGTTTGATGTTGTTTTTAGAGGAATGTGGCCTTCATTTTGGATGAAAATTCGCATGAACAAGAAAGTCTCAATAAAATTGATTAAGGAACTTATGTTCCTAAAATAGTTTGAAATTTTGATTTAAAGAAGGAGAAGAAACATAGTTTCTATGTTATTTTTAGAGATAATCAGTCTGGAATATACTCTAGTTAGAAAGAATGTGCACAACAGATTATAGCTTTTAATGGAAGCATATATAGGTCATTCAAAACCAAAGAAAAAGCTCTTGATGAACACTATTGTTTCTTTTATGGAAATAAGAATGAATAAAGAACTTTCAGTGAGCAATCTATTGGTATATTTGTCCCTGATTTGGTTTCAAATTCATTTAACAGCTTAAAGGAGTTTATTTCAAGCTGTACACTTGTAATTGTTTTTTAGTTTTCAATGAAAATATTGTTTTGAAGACTTCTACTATAGATTGTATTAATTATATTGATGTTGTTAGTTATTGAGATCTTTTATCAGTTAGATATTCTTTATTTCTTTGCAAAGTTTATTTTAAGATTTATTCTCTTGTTTGGTTGCCAATTCTAATGGTAGACATATATTATATGCTGGATGATTATGCAAAAAAGGGAGAAAGAAAAGTGTAAAGAAAAACTCCTAAGAAGAGGCAAAACTTCTGATGATGTGTTTGTGATATGTGAAAATCATGTTGAAATAATTCATCATTTTATTTTTTACAATGCAAAATCGGTAAGTGTTTAGAGCATAGGTTTATTTTGAACTGCAAGAAAATTAGAGGAAAAATTGATTTAAGTAGCTTTTGCAATATTAAGTAGTAGAAACCATATTTAATTCTTGATCCAAAAGAAAGTCCTCGCCTACGTTTGTCTCTCCTATATGAAGATAAGCTTGTAGGAAATCAAAAGAAGAAGCAATTTTTGCCTTATCTTTGCTTTGATTTAGATTTCACTACAATAAAATATAGATTTAGTTACTAAAATTTAGCTATTACTTGTATTAGTAGCTATTTAGTGACTACATAGTAGCAAAATTTATGGCACCAATTATTAACTACTAATATTATAGTAGCTATTTAGTCGCTAAATAGCGATTACACTAAAAGTAGTAACTAAAAGGAGACTAAAAATTTTTTCCCACCTTGGTATTTAATGACTAACAAAATTTTGATTGCTAATCTTAGCTACTATCTCAGGTAGTAGTTAAGCAGTCGCTAATTAGCTATTGCAGGGTTTATAGTCACTAAATATCGACCAACATTATTGTCACTAAGTGCAAATAAATTTCGTATAGTTTTGCTATTAACATATGTTAGTTGCTAAGTTTAGACAGTAGCTAAGTAGTCGCTAAATATATATAATAGAATATTATATAATAAATTATTATCTATAATTAATATTAATATATTATTAATGTATTATATATAATATATAATTAAAATATATAATATATAATTATATTAATTTATAAATATTAATATAATTTAATATAAAATAGAATAATAAAAAAGAATATAATATAAAATATAATTATAATATGTATTTTTTAATTTATTTTCTAATATTTATATAATTTATATATTATGTTATAATATATAATATTTTATACTATATATTATACATATATAATATTAATATAATATAATATAATTACAATATTTATTTTTTAATAATTATATATTATTTATGTAATATTTATATATTATTATATAATATATATTATATTAAATTATAAAAATTAATATATAGCAACGTTATATATGAATTAAATTCTAAATGGTTAGCTACTATATAGCTAAATAGAGACTACTGTTTGTAGTAGCTAAGTTTAACTAAATTTTGTAATAGCTTAGTGAGTGAGGTTAGCGACTAACTTAGGTTAGTCGCTAAGTAACTTTAAAAAAATGGTGCATCTTGTTTCTTTGTCTTTTCTTTTATTCTTCACCCCATTCCTTTCTTCATGTGAACCCTACAAAAGCTAACAAAAAGCCATTGGATCTGCCATCCATTCCCTTCGCCTTTCATACTATTCATTTCCTTCCTGTGAACCCTAACAAAAGCTTTCCTTCCTTTCCTTCTTGGTGCGTCTACCATTCACATCATTCCTTTTCTTCTAGATTTTGCTAACCCTAGCCATTGCCTTTTCGTGGTTGCATTCATTTATTATTGGTTTTGGCTTTTGTTGTTGTTTTCTATTTGAACTCTTACTTGTATATTGCAAAATCATCAGATCTTTTGATTTGTTTCAACATTAATGATAGTGATGTGTTTGTTAGAGGCATTCATGGTGGTAGTGAAAATCATTGCGAGTATTAACAAAAAATGAGGAAAAAGTGAGGAAAGGAGAATGATGGTCTTGGACATGGTTTGTACTGAGCCTCATCGTTGGGGTCTTTCAAATCTTTCCTTTCATGATCAATTCAAACCAACCACCTTAATGTTGCCCATCAAGTATGTATTTTTTCTTTTGCTTTGATTTGATCTTTATTTTATTTCTATTGTATGTTTTCCTTTTTTTTTTTTTTTGTGGTTGGCTATTGAAACTTCTTTTTTTTTTTAATTTTTTTTGTGTTAAATAGCAGTCACTAGGCTGAGATGAGATATTCTGAGGCTGGGGCTGAGCTTCTAGACTTAATTCTTACTAAGGTTCATCTCCTTGTTTTTCTTTTCTTTTTTTTTTCTTTTCCTATTTGTAGATTTGCTGGTTAAAGTTTGATTTATATACATTTCTGTTGTTCTATTTGCTTAATTAAAAAGTTCAATTTTTTAAAAATAAAGTGCAAACTAAGAATTAAGAATCCTCCCATTTTAGTATGTTTGCCACTCAATGCTAATATGTGGAAGTGAGAAGTATTTATTTTTTCTTGGACAAATCTTGTATATGTCCTTATAAATATTATTGAAAGAAATTTAATTTGTTCTCCTTAGCTTATTTGATTTTATTGTTTTTGCATCTAACAAGGTACTTGACAACAATGTATATAAGGTTTGTTCCTCTCTTCATGTTTTGGTTAAAGGCAATGGGAATTAGTTGTCCAACTCCATATCTTTTGAGACTTCATGTTTTGGTTATGGAATTCATAGGTATGATACTCTATTTTACTTTTGTGTTTGCATAGATTGGTGCATATCCTTCTCTTTTTAGTGCTTGTTGTTTTGGCCTGATGAAATTTATTAGAGATGGACAATTTCTATTTTCTTCATATCAGTTTATAACTGAACTTGTATACGACAATTTTGCTAATTAAAGTATTCTTTGTTAGAAGAGATATGCTTGTGCTTGACCTTGACTACATTATATATCTTAGTCAAGTAGCAATCACAAGGAAGCAAATATATACAAATGTAAATGTTGGTGCTTTGACTTCTCCCATGTGCAGCTGTAATTCCCCAATTATTTTTTTGAAAATTCCTAATGAGTCCAATTTTGATGATTTATAAAACGATTTCAAGCCAAAAAAGTGAAGTGACATAGTTGCAAAGTGAATTCATTAGCTCCTCTGGTAGCTTTTTTTTTTTTCTTGATTGAATCTGAATGGTTTGTTTTCCTTCTTTATATAATTCAATTAATTATTAGCTTGGACCAAGGTATCAAATGTTTTCTTTATTTATCTGCAAAAACTAATAATTGATCAATCTTTATGCTAAGGTACTTAACTGAATCTTGGTATGCTCGTCAATTAGAATAATAAAAAATTGTTGATATTCATATACTCAGTAGAAAAGAGCGCATTTGGAACACCATATCTCAAGATATTCTTTTAGATTTTCTCATAATCTACTGCTTTGTAGTTGTCTAGTTTGTTCGCGGCCTTACTATTTTTCACACCTACCTAATTTGCACAAACCAAAGGAGTTTCTTAATATCATAAGTGCATAAAAGCATTTGAAGTGAAGGTTATTTTTTGGTGGTTGACTAGTTAGGTGCAATTCAGTGGCATCTCATTTCATTTGATATTAGCTTGATATTAGTCTAACATCAGGTGTATCTCATTCATCTTTCACATGTATTCATTTTTTTTATATATTCGTAGAGTATAAAATCTTAATAAATTTTGCAGTATTTTCCCTGGTAGTATGGCATATTGGTTATATATCAGCGACTATCTTGTGTGTGGTAGGAAGTGAATTGATTTAAAAACTTGGTAGATGACCCAAAATTAGTTAGGTAACTTTTCAAAGTTGCTGATAAGCTTTCACCATCAATTGTATTTATTGATGAAATTGATGCAGTTGGCATTAACATGCACATTCAGGTGGTGAATGAGAGATCTAGAGAACAATATTAGAACTGTTGAACCAGTTATATGGTTTTTGATTTAAGAGGAGATGTGAAAGTATTCTTGGCGACGAATAGAGTTGAAAGTCTTGAGCCTGCCTTGTTGAGGCTTGGGCAAATAGGGGTGTAAGTTTCGCGGTTTTGAAATGGTATACCACCAAAACCAAATTGCCAAACCAAACCGAAACCGGAACCATTACAAATCGAAAATTTTCAGTATTAAGATTTGATATTTTTTTGTTTCGATTTTGATTTTGATTTTTGGTTTGGATTTATTGGTATACCGATAACAAAACGACACCATTTTGATGGAACGAAATGGTGTCGTCCATTTTGATGGAACGAAACAACGTCATTTTGTTGCAATGAAACGGTCCTATTTTGTTGCTTACGAAACAGTGTGTTTTGATTGATATATAGGTTTAGTCTCTTTCTTCTCCTTTCTCCTTTCTCCTTGTCGTCCTCGATCTCTCTTCAGCTTTCTCGTTGCTTCTACATCGTCGTTCGTTGCTTCTTCAGTCGTCATTCTGCTTCTTCTTCTTCAGTCGCCATTCTGCTTCTTCTTCTTCTTCGGTCGCCGGTACCGCTCTCTTCTTCTTCTGTCGCCGACGCCGTTCATTTCATCTCTTCGTCTTCAGTCGTCGTTCATTGCCATCAACGATGGAGGTTTTTGGATCTAACCAAGTAAATGGAATCATGATACAATAGCTTAATTTTTGAAGTGAATTTTTGAGATTTTATTATATGAAGTGAATTTTTCAGATTTTAATTATGATACAGTATTTTCTATCATATGAAGTGAATTTTTGAAATTTTATTTAATATTTTCTTAATTCTGTTAAGTGATTTTTTGTGCTTTTCTATATATTGTCAAATGTAATTGTTGATTTATTGATACTGAGTATCTATGTTATGGAATCATGATACAATAACTATTGTGTTGATTTATTGATACTGAGTATCCATAGAAGTTTGTCTAATGTAATTCAAAGGCCATAATTTTAACTGATCATAATTTTGTATGATTGTCTTAAACAGGCTGCTACGACAGATAATTCAGTGGATTATACCAGTGAAGAAGATCGTTCCAAGCGTCCCCCATTGCCTTAGAGATTGGGAAAAAAAAGAAAGTTAACATCAAGTACTTGGGATCACTTTGAGAGGATTGAAAGCAATGGTAAGATCAAAGCTAAATATATATATTGTGGTGATGTTGTGAGTGCAGACCCTAAGATAAATGGGACAAGTTCAATTAGAAGTCATTATAGAACATGTTCTCATGTACCTAAAGAAGTTGATGGAACAAATCAAAATGTAATCATTGTGCAAAAGTCTTCAAGTGTTGAAAGTGGGGATTCTATTAGTAGTAGAACTACTAAGTTTGATCAAGATCAAGTTAGGGAAGCTTTAGCTCGCATGATTGTAATTGATGAACTTCCTTTTAGATTTGTAGAATGAAATGGGTTTAAAGAGTTCATAGCAGTTGCATGTCCAAAATTTGTTATCCCATCTAGAGTTACAATAAGCAAAGATTGTTATGGTCTTTATGTGAGGGAAAAAAATAATTTGAAGAAGTTTGTTAAAAATCTGGTTGGAAGAGTCAGTATAACAACTGATACTTAGACAAGTTTGCAACGAATTAATTATATGTGTCTCACTATCCATTATATCGATAATGATTGGAATTTGTGCAAAATGTGTTAAACTTTTGTCCAATTGCCTCACATAAGGGTAAAGGGATAGGGACAACTATTGAGAAGCGTTTGAGTGATTGGAGGATTGATAAAATTGGGGCAATAACAGTTGATAATACTAGTTCTAATGATGTTGCTATTGGGTACTTGAAAGAAAAAATAAAGCATTGGGGTACGAGTATCATGAGTTGTTATCACTTACATATGCGATGCATTCCACATATAATTAATTTAGTTGTGAATGATGGGTTGAAGGTGTTGGTCTAGGATACTCAATCTTATGATTAAAACCTCTTTTGATCTTGACAAAGTAGATTGATCATCACTAATGTTTCAAATAAGTGTTGTTTTTGCAGAATTGAATCATTCCCTCTAGAAGAAATAAAGAAGTTGATGA
>CATIWR010162475.1:0-27492 GCA_949677035.1 Omphalea diandra | reverse complement strand
ATATATATAAAGGAATATAAATTCACAGAATTGAGTGATACTTCTCAACATAAACTCCAAATGCCAGAAGGCAAGATGAATCTTTCTGTGAGTTTCAGAAATGTAGTATTTATTCCCTGTTCAAACATATGGAAGTGTTTAGATTAATGGTCACTCAGCATTGAAATGTTATCAAGTGCACAAACAGTAAGGACAGGGTTTCCAAAATTGGCCTCAAAATTTAGATCCTGTACTGAGAGATACTCAAGTCAACTGGCTTCTCCATTTCTTTCAGAATTTGGATTACCAGACTGTACAAATAAAACAACTCGAGCTTTGAATGTTCTTTTCTCCGACTTTAAAGTATGTCTATCAATCTAGGTAGCACGAAGACAGAAAATGTGGAAACGGAAAACACAGAAACAGATATGAGGAAACATTATTTTTTATAGGAAACGAAATATAGAAGAAACATGTAAATATAAAAAAAAAATAAAGATGTATTTATAAATACTTTTGCTTACATATAATAAATATTGAAATAACTAATTATGAGATTATACAAAAAATAATATTAAAGATAATTATCTAAATCAATATTAACTATAAAAAATAAATGAGATGATAATAATCAATTAAGTATTTAAAAATAAATATTAATTATCCATAAGTTTCATAAGCAAAATTAATAGCAAAAAAGAAATGTATTTCCAAAGTAGAAACATGCTTCTTAATTTTTCAAAATTGCAGAAATATACTCAAAACGTTTTGGAAGAGGTTCAATGACTCTCTAAAATGAAACGTTTTTTAAATGTGGAAACACTTCTCCAAAAGTTTTTGTACATCATAGCTATCAATACATACACTTGAGAAGCACTAACAACTGACCAAATTTGAGTTGGTAAGTAATAGAGATGAGCATAAACATGAAGATTTCTGAACAAAAACCGAATAATTGAATTGAACAAACCAAAATTAAAAATCTTCAATTTGAATAGTAAAATATCTAAACCAAACTGTATTAATTTTTCCAATCAAAGCAGTACCAAAAATTTTATATTATCCGAATTAAAAAACAGATTGAATCATATTATGACAGTCGAAAATTGAAAAAAACTGAACCCGAACCTCTTTCTTTCTCTTTGTGTGTGCATATGTGTGTGTGTCCAATAAGGATTTTAGTTATTGATTTTATTAGTTAACCCACTCAATTAATATATATTATCAATAATTACTAAAAAAAACTAATAATTAGATTATTTATTAGTTATTAGTTACAAATTAATAGTAAACATAATACTTTTCAATTTAATAATTAATATGTAAGTTATTAGTTATTTTTTTAGAAAATTATTTATTTCTTTTGATCATTAAATGATTAAAAGTGAAACTATTAATAACAACTAAAAAACAGAATATTTATTAATTATTATTAGTAAATTAGTTTGTTTATTTTAATCCTCAAGTGATTAAAGTAAGAAATTTAAAATATATTTTATTTTGATCCTTAAATATTAAAAATGAAAAGTTTGATTTTTAATATGAAAAATTAGAGAAAAAAAATTGAAAGAATTGAATAATTGAATTGTCCCAAATTTGACATGAAACTGAACTACCGATATTTAAATTTTAAGATCTCCAAAATTTTGATTTGATCCCGAAAATTTATAGATCCCTAACTTGAAAGGACCCGCAGTCACCCCCTAATGCTCTGTTTCTCCACCTCCACAGGGATGAAAGGACTAAGCCATTCAGGCATTGATATCAAGAAAGCATATTGTTGTTATGGATAGAAAAAATAATCTGCAAATGCAAAGGTTAAACAGCATTAAGCACACAGAAGATAAAAGAACAGAAGTCCAAAAAACACAGCAATCTTTCGAGATGTTTGTAAACTTGAAATCAATTACCAGTTAATTTGTGATAATTCGGACAAATTTATTGTCTCATAACTTATTGTTTATGTGCATAAGATGTATTTATCCAAATTTACATTTAAGCACCATGAAACATCCGTTGGATTGAATCAACGGATTGACAATATTACCTGAGCCAACCGAGGTTACATGAGAAAAATTGCATGAAGGGAACAAAATTTAGGTAGAAGGGGAGCAATTTATTATTTCAAATTCACAAAATTCACGTAGACATTCACAAGGGGTGAAACTACATATTGAATGGATTAGCAATGAAGTAACATCTCACAAGTTGCTACATATCAAAATGGACAACAGAAATAGATCAGTACTAACGTTGGTCATGTCCTTTACAAAAGCAGATGACCAATTAATAACATACAACTTATCACAGTAAATAGGCTCCATGTCCAAGTATAACATTTAACAAATTAAACTTGGCGTGTGTGTGTGTGTGTATAGCTGAAAGTAAAATAAGAAAAGGCATTAAAAAACCATTGGAGCCATTGAATCCACTTGCACATAGAGCAGGGTAAAATTCTTTGGTCTGCTTTATTTATAGTTAACTGTGGAACAACGTGTCCTCTTAAAAGTGCAGAACATCTGGACTGCTTTGCATTAATTTAGGAGTCACATGCCACTAAAATTACAGAACCTAAGAGGTTGGAATTACTATCAGCCAATAAAGATGCACACAATCTTCCTCACTGAATATAAAACAGTTATCGCAGAATATAGAAGCTTGTCGTTTTCATATTTGTGTTCGTCAACCTTAACCTGACCAGCCAACCCCATCCCAAGTTATGAATGGCAAAGGGTCGGATAACCCTGTAAATTGCCCTAACAGAAGTTGTATACATTGAACATGCCCCAGACCCGATTAAAAACCATATTTTACTACATATATCCATCCTAAACCCAATTAAACACCATATTTTACTACATGTATCCATCCTAATATAACTATAAAATATTTAATCTAATACAACTATAAAATATTTAATTTCATAATCTTATAATATATTACGCTCATGTTTGACTAATAATACTGATAAAATATTTAAATTTATACTTAATTAGTTATTCATGTAAACAGTTTCAAGAGGTGGCTACCAAAGTACTAAACCCGTACCCTACCCTAACCCTTAACGGGTAGTGGCTTTTCAAAGATTCCAAACTCATTAGTAAATATCTAAATCCTATACAATTGGACGGGATAGTGCCAGATACCCAAAAATACCCTATCCAATTTCATCCCTACCCCAAGTTCTATTCTTACTATTACACTACTACAGAATATGTTTCCTCAAATCCTATTCTAACTCTAATGGCCATATTGCTTCTCTTTTCCTCTCTTTACTTCCTCTATCTATTAAGAAATTTTCTTTGATATTAACATAAGAGTTTTGAAAAGTTTTATGGAAAATGCATATATATATATATATATATATATATATATATAGTAGTTTTATATCTTTTCTAATTTATATTAGATTTAGAATATGCATAGTATAAAAAACAATAAAGACTTCCCTCCTTGCATTTTTTTTCCTTTTTATTTTACTTATAAGCATCAACAATAAACAAATAAAAATTTTCTTATTTAGAGGATGCTGAAAAAATTATAAAAATAATTCATGAGTTCAAAAGTAGTGAAGAAGCCAGCCAGGCAAAACACAAGGTCATCGGCCAGCTTCTCATTGCCGCCATCCTATTATTAGTTGCTAAAATATATGAAAAGTAGTTCCCACCCTAATCTTTGCGTTACTGCTTCTTTCAATTCAAAACGACATCTTGAAGAATTACATCCCCATCTAATTAACATCATTAAATTATCACAATGGCTAAATTGCTCCCATATATTTAATTAGCACTTGCAAGACTACCAACAAACCTCCTACCGAAGAGAATAGGAATTACTATAGGTAGGGTAATTTTAGATGTCCAACCCTATCAGCACCTATTCAGTTTGTAAAGGATTTAGATATCCTTAAGAGCAATGTTATGAAGAGTTGGCATATGTTGTTAACCCTTCTTCCTCTATTAAATGAATGGAAAACAACTTGATCTTTTATATTAAGCTTCATTTGTTTTGAGGAAAATATTTTTCTAAAAAATATTTCTTCATTTCCTGATGTTTAACATACTTAGGAAAATTGGTCAACAAAAATATTTTTTTTTAATTAATGAAAAACTAAGCTGCTTTTAAGGAAAATAACTTCATCTTCTCAAAAGAGGAAGTCATTTTTTGGATTTTAACAAACTCATCCAAATGAAAAATAATTTATATAAACACATGTATTTATTATCATTAATTATCTTTAACTACCAACCCCTATCACTGATGGCCGTCAGCCAATGGTAATAGCTAGTGATAGATGAGACCCACAAAATTTTCACTTTTAGTATATTTTTTTTATATTAAATAATAAATAATATAAATATAAAATATTTATGATCTAAATTTTGTATTATAAATTAAAAGAAAATCAATATTTTTGTAATATATTTCAAACAACAGAAAATATGTTTCTCAAAAAATATTTCCGCAAAGTATTTTTCTTACAAAATATTACCCATAAACAAATTATTTTTGTAAGACAAAATGAGCCTAAGCAACTTCTCTTTTTTCCTCACTTCATAGATAGTCACTACACCAAGTACTTTTGCATCTTTAACTATGTTTGTCATAGATAAAAATTTGAAAACACTTGTCCACTTCATAATCAAAAGTTGTCTCCCAATCCACCAAACTTATCCTTGAGACATGCTACTCCAACAAGAGATAACTCATCTCAATCCTTTATCTTGTTCATTCCTTAAGCCAAATCTCTTAACTTTCTCCCAAGTAATTTGAACCAAGATAAAACCTTTAAAAAAAAATTCTACTATACCTAATTTACTGCCATGTTCTAGACCCACATGTTGTGACCTATTAATCCAAACCTATCATGCCCCTTTTTCACCATTTTATTGTTTGATCAAATTTTACTAGCAAACATCTTTCCCAATGGACAATATGATCACTACATTCATTAAAACATGTCAAATTTTGAATATTTGTCTATTTTACATGGATATGTGTCGTTTTTAATCAATTTTGAGAACCCATATTGAATTTAATGATTCGATTCTCCATTATCAATTCAAAAAACGTAGTATTTCAATTTTCTAATCGATTATTGATTTGACAACTATCACACTAGGTATATAAATTACTATTGATTACATAATTACCTTACTAACATTTAGAATATCAATTAGAACAAAAGTAGGAATTGAGTATTTTTTTAGTATTTGTATAGAATAAATATATTTTATAAAGACATAATCACTTATTAAAACTAAGATTATAATGTACGACTAGTTATTACAAAATGCATCTTAGATTGGGATTTGATTAAAGATGACTATCTCTGATATGATCCAAATCCATTACAAAAATTAACCTAAATCCAATCTGACAAGAAACCTAAAATTACTCAAACTCGAAATAAGGATGAAACTAGACTCGATCCTAACCTGACCACTAGTCGAGCTGAATGACACAATTAAATTATTAAAACATTTTAAACTTATAAATAAAAACTCTTTAATTTTTTTTAAAAAAAATCAAAACTATGAGGGATCCAACCCAAAATCCAACCTAACCTCAACCCAAAGTGATTTGATCCGAACCCATTAGGAAAATAATGATCTAAAAATGGCCCAACCCAAAGTTAAACCGACTAAACCCGTCCGACCATACTCGACCCATTTGCCACCTCTAGATTTGATTTAGACAGTATAGATATTAAATAGATTTCAACACCCTACGAGTTTAAATTGACACATAAGATAAGGCCATTAAGGTTTTGGTTATCAACTATGATAGTCTTTTCATTATCTTAAATTTGGTGGTAGCACTGGTGACTTAGCAGTAAGATCAAGCTTTTAAGTTCAACTCCTTGTTATTATACCTAGACCACATTGGATTAAATAGGATCCAGTATAAAACCTCATCCTACTCCAGTACAATACCCATTCTAAGCATAAACTAGTCTTAACCCTCAATAACTAACTAGAGAACTAGTGAATCAAACAATCCAATTGCATCTCAAGTAGGGAAATTAGTTGTTCAAGTTTGAAGGGTGCCCTCATAATGCTACATCTCCCTTAGGTCTATAAGATGAAGGTCTGGGTATGTATTTGTTAACTTGTTGACAATTTTATTTAGTAGCTTCCTTTAAAAAATTCTCATTTTTATTTAACAATATAACATTCATTTCATCCTAAAAAGAATCAAAACAAAGATTTAGTTTTCACATCGTCTTTTCCAAAAAAAAAAAATTACTTATTGCAACCTGACTTCAATTATTTTAATTGTGATTCATATAATTTACAAGATATATTATAATTCATATATATTTTTAACAAAAATGATTAAGTTTATAAACTTAAAGCCATGACCCTCTGCCATTACTAGTTCAAAAGTCAAGCCATGATCCTATACCAAGTTTGAAAACCTTCGTACAAACAACAAAGTATAACACTAGTGAATGGAAGTGGTAAGTGGGTCGAGTCAAACATATTCAAGTTGTTGAATTTGGCTTCTCATCTTTCTAGAATAGTTTCGTGTTGGATCAGTTTGGATTTGTGAATGGGTCAAATCATCAAATCGAGGTACAAAAAAGATTTGGGAATCATTTTTGGATTTCAAATAAGATTGGATCATAATTTTCACTTTTTAAATATTTCAATAAAAATATTTAAAACCTCTATCAAGAAAATTTAGGTTAAACCTTTACATATCATTTTCAAGTAGGTCATCAAGTTTTGTTGAGTTTGACCTACAAATTTTTGGATCACGTTCGAGTCGTTTGCTTCATATGGGCTCTAATTAGCTTTGGCGTTAAGTCAAAAATTGTCACCTCTGCTAGTAAGAAAATCTCTTTCTACTTATAAAAAAAAAATAATTTCCAAATAAGAAATGACCAAGGAGCACATTTAATTTATCTTTCTTCTTTATTTATCTAATAGTATGATAAAGCCTTCCACCACTACCCACCCAACAAGAAATCGATTGTGTTTAAGAATCAAGTACTTTATTATATGAACTAATGTCTATATTTATTGTTTCTTATTTATAAATGATTTAATTTCAAATATGGTTCACATGTTTTACCTATCAATTAATGAGAACTAAAATTTCATAACTACTTCATATCTAATCGTTTCAAGCGATAGGAATACAAATTCAAACAAATGAAGAAGCTATAATCAATAAAAAAAAATAGCAAATCATAGAGAGAATGCACAAATTTAAGTACATGCTGCAAATTGAAAAAAAAAAAATAGTGTTGACATAATAAGTCTTGTTACCAATTGAAAATGAAATATATGTGATATAATTAAATGAAATTGTGATATACCACTTATTCAGAAATGGAGCAAATGTTGTAATTGCTACAAATATAAATCAAATAGAAAAGCAGAAAGCAACTGCCAAGCATATAGCTATCCAAGGCTAAAGGAATTTAAGTAATATTTAGATATAAAATTTTTTCCATATTATACTTGGTTTCTCTCATTTATTTCACTTTTTCAATAAAAGTTTGCCTCACATATGCGTATAGATTGTTGTAACACAATAAACATATAAACAAATCCTAATGCCTTTAAAACTCACTTTTAAGATGAAATACATCATGTAGCTCAACTTACTAAAATATATTAGATTCTCAATTTACCCAATTACTTTAGAGATAATAAAAAAATCAATATTAAGCAGCAACATTAAAAATTCCCAACACTTGGTTTTTCAGTATCTCTTCATTTACTTTCTTTTTTATCTTTTTCGCTATTTTGAGAACCCAAAAAAAAATAGCACTTTTGGTTAGATGTCAAAAAGCAATATTTAAAAGTGACAAAGTTAAATTTTGTGGCAAGAAAAAAGCAATTATTTGTTACAATTGTGTTTTTAACTCTTTAATATGAAGCTAAATTTCGTTTTCACCAAATATGTTTTCTTGTTATGATACTAATGTATAGAAAAAGCAAAATTCATTGAACATTTTGAGAAAATAAAATACGAACGAAATTGATCCAAATGGTAACTAAATATCTTTAATAACATCTCTCAACTTTAATAATAATAATAATAATAATAATAATAATAATAATAATAATAATAATAATAAATATTTAAGCACAAAGAAATCACTTAATATATAAGTGGAAAATTCACTAAAACTGAATTGATGGGATATTCAAACTACCAAATGTCAACTTGGTCAATTACATCAATAAACTTGAATGAGCTCAAGTTCAAACTTGAATTAAATTTTCTTTAAGTATGGCAGAATGGAGGATGTTATATGTATTAGTTGAATATTTATATGATATACAATACATTCAAATTTTTTTTAAATTCAATATTCAAGTAAGCTCATAAGCTAAGAAGTTGTGTGATACTTGAACTTTAACTTGAGTTTGACTACAATAAAACCTAGTCAAATTCAAATATTTTGCTAGCAAATTCCAAGTAGAGCAACATGAGTTTACCTAGTAAAATTCAAATATTTTGTAAGCAAAATCCAAGGAGAGCACCATGAGTTGTGTACATCATAGATCCAAGCCAATACTCTCAACTAAGGGAACATGAAATGTTGACTTTTTAGAATGAACAATCCTAACATCAACTTATAAGCTAAAAGAAAAAAAGATTAGCTAACCAAGAACTCAATTTGAAACTATCCAAAGTTTCTGAAGCCGCATCAACCTTCACAAAGAAATGGAAACTTTACGTCTCCACCTAGGCCCTCAAAGCAAACATTAAATGGACATCAATTGATTGGATGCACTTGGATTGAGCCAAATAAACCTAAAAGCATTTAGAACAAGCCTCTACAAGCCCAATGACTTAATATAATCTATAATAAACTTTGTCATCATTCTATCTTACATTGTCTATAGCCAAAAAAAGATTGGCTTGATGACTCAAAAAATTTAAACTTTTTCACGAATTTTTTATTCTATCTAAAACTTCTAATTGAGTCAATTACATCCTAACTTGATGAGCTGATTTCAATTGGTTTAAAATTAATTTTTAAGGAGATATTAACAAAAAAAAATTTTAAATGAGAGATTGTGATATTTTATGAAATATAATTTTAAATTTTTAAATTTAAATATAAAATTAAAATTCTTCATATAAAAATATATACTAAATTTAATTAAGCAGAAAAGGGGATTAAATTGAATACAAAATAAAAGAATCATCTTAATTAAACTCATGTAATTGATTTTTTAAATAGTTAAGTTATTATTTTAAATTGTTTAAATAATTTATTTTTTAAAATGTAAAAATTAGTTTTTTTTTTTAAGGAGAGATTGAGAGCTTTTAAATGAGATTGAAAGATTTTATGAATTATAAATTTAAATTTTAAAAATTTTTAAGTTTTAAATTTAAATATAAAATTAAAATTCATCATATAAAACTACACAATAAATTTAATTAAGCAAAAATGAGATTAAATTAAATAAAAATAAAATTACATTTTAAAATGAATTTAATTAAAATTCATCATGAAATTGATTTTTAAAATATTTCTTAGAAGTTTTTATTTTAAATGGGTTAAATAATTTATTATTTAAAATATAAAGTTTATTTTTTAAGGAGATTGAGAGAAATTTAAAAAAAAACGAGATTTAGAGATTTTATAAATTTTTAAAATTTAAATTTAAAGTTAAAATTCATCATATAAAAATACATAATAAATTTATTTAAGCAAAAATCAGATTAAATTGAATAAAAAATAAAAATATCACATTAATTAAGATTTAAACTTAATTTTAGATTTGATTAAACTAATTTAAAAAATACTAGAATCAATTGAGTCTAAATATGTACCTTACTGAATTTTGATTTTGACTTGGAATATAATTGAAATGAATTCATCAAATTAGAGTATATTAGAAGTTTTGTTTACAACTGAAATTTTCCATAAAGATTTAAATTTTTTGGATCATTAAGCCAAAAAAATTTCAACTAGGCACCCCACCATGTACTATACAAGTCATAACACATATTTTAACTTTTATTTTTTAAGTATTTTCAACTGAAACTTCCACAATGGTTTATGCTTTCAGAATTATTTTAGATAAATTCTTTTGTTACAGCTGTAAATATTGCAGATACTTAATTAGAAGCTTAATTAGAGGATTTCTAGTTAGAAAGTCTTCCTAATTAGTATATCAATATTTTGTATATATATGTTATTGTTTATATGAATAAGATCATCTAGAATTTCACAATTGCTACCCTAATGTGCAGTAGGCGGAATTTCTTGGCTCACCCCTGTCAAGTGACTGTTAGTTCTCAATGCCAGTATAGACAGCGCCAACCACTAACCAGCTTGTCCCTAAAGTTCGGTCAGCAACCACCTCAAGCGTGAGACTCACGTGCTATTAGAAGTGTTTGTCCCCTGACTCACGCCAACGCGTGGGAGTGCATGGTTACGTGTTTATCTTTTTGATTCACTTTTTCCAGCGTTGCCTCACCTTTCCAGCACCTCAATGGGTTTCCTTACTTCAGTACTTATCATCTGTCACCTCTTGCTTCAGTGTTTCAGTCTGTCATCGGTCAAGTTTGTGCTATTTTTTTGTGGCTTTGGTCACTGGTTGTTTTGCAGTTTTTTTGGTTATTTTGGACTTGGTATTCTTGCTGGGATTTGGCTACTAGGTGCTTGAACATGGGTTTTTTGTTTTCGGTTACTATTTTATTGGGTCTGTGATTTCTTCAATCCGTTACTTTTGTTATTTGAATTTTGCGATTTATTCACAAATATAAGTTGACTGGTCAAAATTATTTAGATTGATGAAAGACTCAAGATTTATCTTCGGAGTCTTATCTAAGAATGATCACTTTACTTAGGATCCACCAAAGATTGGTCGTGAGATGATGTCCGCTTATTCTTGCAAATCAACAATTTTATTGACACTGAGGTCGTCAGTCTCGTTCATCACTATATGTAAAAGTATTAATGGAATAGTTACAATTTTGGTATCCTGGGCAAAGGATTATTTCACATATTTATGAAGTTTGTAAGAGTGTTTACTGCACTGAATAATAAGATCAGTCTCTTACGTCTATTGTAATTTTTAAGAAAACTTATGAAGAATTGAATACTTTGTTACCTTTTAGTCCTCGTGTGAAAGTCAAGCAAGCTCAACGTGAGCAAATGGTGATAATGAGCTCTTTAGCTGGTCTTAATTCGCAGTTTGAGATTGCTAAATCCCAAATTTTTTTCAATGCTAAGATTTCTTCCCTCTATGAAGCCTGTAGTAGAGTACTGTGCACAACTACTAGTACATGTGTTACTTCATCTGTTCAGACATCCAGTGCCCTTGTTAGTCATCATAGTGGATCTACATCTAGGCAGTCATACGAGCAAAATCATAATAGGAAAGGAAGTATAAGTAGTCGGGGTAATCACAATCAGGATGCAAAGGGTGTATCCATTATTGCCACCAGCTGGGACACACCAAATGCACATGCCGCAAATTGCAAAAATGTTCTATTGTATCCAAAACTAGATTCAAATACTTTGTTACTTTTATTGATGACTTTTCCTGTGACTTGTTTTTTTTAATGAAGAATCATGACTGAGATTTTTTTAATGAAGAATCATTCCAATTTATTTCACTTTTGTCCCTTTTGTGCTCAAATTAAAACTCAATTTAATGTTCCTCTGCATACATTGAGAAGTGATAATGTAAAATGTTGGATTATATCTTGAATTTTAAAGCCCCACATTAAGCCCATTAACAATAAAATCCATGAAAAAGCTTAGCCAACTTACGAACAAGTAGCATGCGTTATTGCCAACCAATGCATGTGGACAACAAGGCCCCTATGTAGGCAGCATTTTTTATGGCCACATTCTTATACTTGGTGGCCAAATCCCTCACCACTATATAAGTGGTCATTTGCAAAGCATTTTGTCATGGCAAGGAAAGCAAATTGAGAGCAATTATGAGTAATTGTGAGTAGTACAAGTGAAGTGAGTGTCAGTGGGATATGGGTGTATTGGGGTTAAGGATTTGAGAGCTTAATTTGAGTGACCTTGTAATATCCAATTTCTTAGTGAAAATTTATTTGATCATCTTATGTGGACATAGACCTAAAAGCTGATCCACGTTAAATTCTTGTCTTCTTGAGCCATTTAGTTTCATCATTTACGTACCAATTAATTATTTTCTGAGGGTGTATCACAATAAATTGTTATCAAAGCTCTAGGATCTAATTAATTGGGTTTTCGTGATGGCAACTAGAGCGACATCGGCTACGAAATTCAAGGTGGAAAAATTTAATGATAAAAATGACTTTAATTGATGGAGAACTAAAATGCGAGCCTCGTTGGTACAAGGGTTGCTCAAGGCACTAGAAGGAAGACACAAGCTACCAAACACATTCTCAAAAGATGATGCAGATGACCTTTTAGAGCAAGCATATAGTGCAATTCAACTATGTTTGCTCGATGAGGATCTGAGAGGTTGCAAATGAAACTACAGCTGTCGCGTTATGGCTCAAATTGGAATCTTTGTACATGACCAAATCTCTGACTAACCATTTGTACTTGAAGTAACAGTTATATGCACTTTGTATGAAAGAAGATATGCCCATCAAAAATCATCTGGATGAATTCAATAAAATTATTCTAGATTCCGGGAATATTGATGTGAAAATTGAAGATGAAGATCAAACTATAATTCTCTTATGTTCATTACCTCCCCCATACGATCATTTCATCGGCATCATGATTTATGGTAGAGGAAGTCTCTCACTAGAGGATGTTAAAGCATCTTTAAACTCGAGAGAGTTGAAAGACGATTGTTAGAAAATCTAGCAAGGATCAAGCAGAGGGCTTGATTGTCAAAGGTCGAGCAAAAGAGAAAAGGTTGTAAAATAGAGGCAAGAATAGATCAAAATCCAAGTCCTAGAAACTCAAATGTTTTGAATGTCGCAAGACTGGACATATTAGAAAAGATAGTCCAAAGCGCAAAAATAAAGGCAAGATCAAAGTTCAAGAATCCTCATGTTGCAAATATTGCTAGTGAAGGTGGAGATTCTAATGATGCTGAAAATGTTCTAGCAGTGTCCACCAGCAACACAAGTGACAAATGGATTCTTGATTCTGCATGCACTTTTCGCATCTTCCAATAAAAATGTATTTTCCACTTACAAAGAAATAAGTGAAGGATCAGTTTTATTGAGTAATAACAAGGCATTGTCAGCTATTAGTGTGGGTTTAGTCCAAGACGCATGATGGTATTATTAGAACATTAAAGGTTCAACATGTTCTAGAGCTGCAGAAAAATCTCATTTCTTTAAGTCTTCTAGATCCTCACGACTACTAGTATTCTGCTAAAGGTGGAGTCTTGAAGGTCTCAAAGGGTAAGCTTACCGTGATGAAAGGGAAGTTAGTCAAAGGACTATCATCTTCAAGGAAGCACTATAGTTGGTAGTGCTGATGCATCATCCTCAATTGATTCAGATGTTTCCACTTAGTTGTGGCACATGCGGCTAAGGCATATGAGTGAGAGGGTTATGACAGTTGAGTAAACAAGGTTTACTTTATGGCCAAAAATTTGGAAAACTAGATTTATGTGAGCACTATGTCTACGACAAGCAAAGCAAGGTGAAGTTCAACATAATTATCCATACAACTAAGGGTACGATGGATTATATTCATTCGGATCTTCGGGTCCCTCTCCAATAGCATCTAAAGGTGGATCCTAGTATCTGTTAACCTTCATTAATGATTATTCAAGGAAAGTGTGTCTACTTCTTAAAGCACAAGAATGAAGTGTTCATCACTTTCAAGTCGGGGAGAGCCTTGATCGAGAAGCAAAGTAGTAAAAAGATCAAGCGTTTGAGAGAGAATGACCTAGAATACTGCTCCAGTAAATTTGATGAGTTCTACAATAATGAATGAATTGTCGGACATTGCACTATCAAAAAATCACCACAGCAGAATGAAATCGTAAAACAAAATAATAGAGCACTCTTGGAGAGAGCGTGTAGCATACTTTCACAGGCTAGATTATCAAAGGATTTTTGGACTGAAGATGTCCAAATGGCTTGCTATCTGGTAAATAGATCTCCTTCAATTGCCAGAGTTGAAAACTCCTGAGATATGGTCTGGTTCTCCTGCTAATTACTCTATCTTGAGAGTGCTTGGTTGTCCTGTGTATGCCCATAAAAGAGATGATAAACTTGTGCCAATGGCAAGAAAATGCATATTTCTAGGATATGCATCTAGGGTGAAGGGATACAAGCTGTGATGCGTCGATCCTTAGTCACCTTAGTTTCTTATAAGTAGAGATGTGACCTTTGATGAGTCTGCTATGCTTTGCAAGAATAAGGAATCTGCTAAGGGAGATCAAAATGCTAACAAGCAAGTGGAGTTACAAGTTGAAACTTCAAAGATAGTGCGAGAGGAAGAAGAAGCTCTAGTCCAATCCAACGATGATGAGGTGCAAGAATCTGTTGATGAAGATGCACCTGAGAAACAACCGTATAGCATTGCTAAAGGAAAAGCAAATAGGCAAATAAAGCCACCTCAAAGATATGCATATGTTGACCTAATTGATTATGCTTTGTCAATTTTGCTAGAGGCAAAGCAATGTAGCAAATAAAGCCACCTCAAAGATAAGCACATGTTGACCTAATTGATTATGCTTGGTTAGTAGCAAAAAACTGAGAGTAATGAACCATGTTCTCACACAAAGGCTATTTCATGTAAAGAATCTTCTTAGTGGGTGACTGCCATAAGTGAGGAAAATGAGTCTTTTCATAAGAGTCAAACTTGGGAGCTTATGAAACCACCACGAGATCAGAAGATTGTTGGCTGCAAATGGGTTTTTAAAACAAAAGATGGAATCCTAGGGGTTGAGGATGCAAGATATAAAGCATGCTTACTGGCTAAGGGCTTTACTCAAGGAGAAGGCATAGGGAAAGCTTAATTTTAAGTTTATATAGTAATATCACGATGATATCAAAAAAATTTAATTATAATGAAATTCATGTGGCTAATAATTGGGATATGTCAAGTACAACTAAAAAACCATAATTTCTCAATTATTTAATATCACATCTAGTCATGCCATGTTCAAGATAGATATGATCAATGCTGTTATTTAAAATCTGACATACTAAGCCCCAAACCCAACGACCTCTATAACTAATGAAATCTACTGCCCAAATCAAACAACCACCATAGCTAATGAAATCTATTATCAATGGATATTTCTTGATCTATTTAAAAATTCAAGTTTGCCTAGCTTGTTTCCAAAGTAATTAATGAACAAATCAGAAACAAAATTGTTTTTTTGAACTCAGAAAATGATAAGCGTTAAAGAAAACAAAATTTTTAGTGCATTTCATTGCAAGAAAGAGCAGTACAGAATGCCTTGAACAGTAACTTGTCATTTGCAAAATTGGAAAGGCTTTTGCAAAGGTTTATAATTCAATCAGGTTACCTAACTAAAGGAGAATTACGAAGTGTAATAGATTGGCTACAAGTAAAAGGAATAAATCATTCCATGAATTAGTAAGAGTTTAATTTGTTTTTTGTTAAACTTTTTCTAAGTAAATATGCTTGAACCAAAGGAAGAAGCCAGCTTAGAGGAAAAGAAGCTGAATCATGTAGTTGCATTATGGCAGTAAGATGAGAAAACAGCAAAAGATGGGATGACAAGCAAGAGCTCTACAACCCATTAGCCTTGATAAAATGGCATGCAATGATGAGTAGATAGTGGAGAGGAAACAATCAGTCTTTGAGATTTCTGCACAAAGGAAAATGGGAATAATTATCAGTACAATTTGCAGGAGTCTGTATAAACAATAACATTAACAAGATGAAGCAGTTGAAGGAAAAATGAAAGATCAAAATAACTTTGAATAAGAAACCTGAGCTATCTTCAAGAAGTGGAAGCAAACCCAGAATGTAGTAGAGAAAAATGGTGTCAATACTATGAACTAGAAGGCATATGTGACCCTTGCTGATGATGTTTTTTCATGTTGTGGAATTGCAGATGTTGGCCCACATGCATGTGGGATACTCGTATAGAAATGGCTATCAGAAATATGAGCGTTATGTTGAAAGTTATGTTGAGATTTCAAATGAGATTGGAGTTGGTTTAGTTTAAGTCGTTAGAATGAAAGTCCGTTCTTTAGTTGGTTTTAGAGTTTTGAATATTATACCTTTTAGAGGGTACTTCAAACCCGCCCTTAAATAAGCCTTTTTCACTCATGAATAATCAACTAAAGAAAACCTATTGTATTATGGATTCAAATCTCACAATTTCAAATCCCCCAATTCAAAATCAAGGTCATATAATATGCCAATTACCAGGTAGGCATTACAAAGCAAGAAACCAGGCAGCATTAAGAGTAGACAAAAATAAAAATAAAACTCAAATTAAACATCCCTAAACACAAATCCTAATAAAAACAAATTCAAGAAGCTTACGAACTTTAAAATTAATGAACATGATACTCCTATGAAATAATCCTTCAGTGCTCTAATAAGAAGCATAAGTTTCTATCTGACCAGCCAACTATTTTGTCACAAGCCATATTCACTCATAGGAAAAGCTGAAAACCACTTCCCTCGAGCAATTTTTTTGGAAGCAAATAACCAAAATTCAAACACCTCTCATAAAATCAGATATAGACAGATAAACTGCCTCCAAGCTGACCAAATGACTTCTTCAAGTTCCAATCCTAAAGAACATTCCTCAAGTAGTTCTCAGTTATATCTTATACCATCAAAGAATACAAAATAAAAACAAAAGGTCTAGGAGAACAATACAGGACACATTTCCACAAGACCAAAAGAACAAAGCAAAAGAAAAGGAACCTTTCCACCCATCTATAAAATCCTCATGATCATGAGATCCCAAAAAGCAAATTCCTAAATTACTCTCAGTAGAATTCACGAGTTAGATTCCTATTTTCAATCATACACATTCCTAAACTTTATTGAGTGTGTACAACATGAAGGCTAAGGAATCCCCTATATAACTTAAAAGGATAACAACAAACAAGAATATAAACACAAGCCAAAAATGTAATGCCCTCAAATGAAGTTGGATAACATTCAAGGAAATCCCTCTAAAAGCTCACCAAATTCTCTCCATTTTAGATTAAAAGTCTCTTAACAATTTTCAGACATGCTCACTGTTACTCAAAAATAAGTTTCCAAACCCACTGCTCCTCAAAAAAAGCTAAACACACATTTCCAATTGCCAAAGCCACTTCAAGAAAGAAATATGAGTGAAGATGAGTCTCCCCAACTTATAACACATGATACACAGCCCAGGAGATAAAGCCTTGTTAGCTTCTTTATCAGAAAAGATCATTAGTGTACTCCTAGACAACTATAAACCAAACAATAGCCCTGACCTTGAGTGGCTAGCTTTCCAAACTTTACGGTATGACTGAAAAAAATAATGTCAAGAAGGAAAAATAAGTTAAGAACAGGAGGACTAAAGAGAGGACTTTCCAGAGGAATCCAAAAACCAAATCCTTTTGTCTACTTAAGGAGACAATTGAACAAAACCCAAGAAAACAAGCAGCAAAAATAATTCAATCATCTAATCGTTGAGATTTGTACAGAAATGAAATGTCCAAGAAAAATTGTTACTATGAGAAAGAAAAATTGGAAAACAAACATTTTGCAAAGCCAAGACAAGGTATAATAACAAATACAAGACTCATTGCCAACATAATACTTTAAAAAAATAGAAGTAGTGAATACCTGAAAAATGAATTTCCACGGGCTCTCATGGTACTATTTATCCTTCCTTAGTATCCCACCCATTCCGCTATAAGCCATAATTGGTGGTCATAACCTTCTGCCGAAGGGAATCGACTTCTAAATGAAAACACAAATGCCAGAACCATTTACCAACTAGATACAATCAGATGACTGATGATGTGAAGTCACCAACAACACCGTTTAGATACATTTATCTTCAAGCAATAGTCCTCAAAAATCTATATTGAGATTGACAAATTGAGAGAGTGATCCTGGTCATCCAAAAAAAAAAAAAACCAGTAATCAACAAAAAATAATACACAACAGACATCACAACATGGTATAGTATGATGAATTAGGCCTCGTAACACTCTTACCATCTGTTGAAATATACACCATAAGAGCTACACACCAAAAACAAAATTTAAAAAAAACAACAAGAAGCACTAGGCTGATCATTTAGCCAGTCCCAGCATGCACTTCTAAGTACATCAGAATGTGCACCATCCATGCATACACTTCTTTAAAGCACTAAACCAATCCCTAGGCTCTCCATTACCAATCATACAAAAGAAATGATCAACCTTTATTCCTCCATATAAACCCAAAAACCTTATCCATAATCAACTTGAGCAGCCTCTTAACATATATCCAACCACAAAACTCTCAAACAATCCTCTCTTAGGCTCAACAGAAATTATAATAGCCACCAAAGCAATATCAAAAACATGCTTCTCAGCAAGTAAAGAACTATGTCAAAGAATCTATCCACTAATACTAGCTCTCAATGAAAATATTGCACACATTGATGATCAAACCAACAGGCCTTAAATTTTTCACCATAATAAATGTGTTCTTAAAATGAGAAACATGAATAATAAGGTAAGTTCATGCTTTTTAACCAAAGCACTATTATATACTATAATTCATCTAATAACCAACAATTATTGAAAAATATAAAATTTAAGCCAAAAATCTTTATCTTTGTCCACTTTAGAAAACCTCCCTATCAACTCTCTTACCTCTTATTGTTGAAATTAAAAATAAGAGATCAAAACAGCCACAAAGGAGAAAAGAGATTTTCTGTGTTTCACTTTGTGAATACACCCTTGCCTATACATACAAACTTAAAATAACTATACTGGGAGCTATAAAGTAGGATAAAACATACTAATACTACAATAACCCATTGTGATATACAGCTAATCAATCTCTAAAATCATGATATCAATAGCTGTCAACCCTCCCCTCCAAGATGGTGCACAGATATCTCACATGCCCATCTTGCAAACTAAAACATGAAAAGTCTTGCATTAAGTTCCTTAATGAAAACATCAGCTAGATGATTTTCTGAATAAACATGAGAAAAATCTAGAATTCCACAATTTATATATATATTTTTTTTTTGTTAATGAAATGTCAATCAATTCCAATATGTTTCATTTGATCAAGTTGAACTGGGTCGTGAGCAGTGCTAAAACAAGCCTTGTCATCACAGTATAAAAACAGATTTTTCCCTTCTGACAACTATAGTGCTTGTATTAATTTCAGGAGCCACAACAGTTCATACACACATTGGGCCATAGTCCTATATTTAACCTCTGCATTTGATCTTGCTACTGCAGTCAGTTTTTTTAACACCGAGTAACTAAATTTCCACCTATAAATGTGCAATAACCAGATGTTAACGTCCTATCATCAGGGCATCCAGCCAAATCTGGATTTATAAGCCTTCAACTTTCAGGTGACTTTTCTTGGAGAAGAGCAATCCCTTCCATTGTGCAGATTCTAGGTACCATAGAATACAAAAAAAAGCAAGTAGATGTGAATCCCAAGGATCCTGCATATACTAACACACTATGCTTACATCATAGGCTGTATCTAGCCTAGTGTGAGAGATACGTCAATCTTCCAGCAAGTAACACCACTTTGTAATTTGTGATTAACTTCAAATGGGGAATCTGATAACCCAACATACATGTCTCATTGAGAAGATCTAAAATTTATATTCTTTGAGAAATAAATATTCCCTCATCAGATCTACTAACCTTTATTCCAAGGAGATACTGCAGCTTACCCAAATCCCTAAATCCAGAATTCCTAGTCTGGGCATTTTTTTAGTATGGCCATTTCCTCCCTCCATATTATCCCTTTTCATCACTAAATCATCAACATAAAGAATGGGTGTCATGATCTTACCTTCGCAGTGTTTGATAAACAAGGAATGATCAGTGTTGCTTTGGTGACACCCAAAAGAGATCATGGCTTTGCTCTCAAACCATTCTCCAGATTTGGCCAGGTGATAGAGATGGAGATCTGAAGGGAAGATCTGAATGAAGCTGACTTCAATCATATCTTCCCTTCAGTTTTCTCACAATCAAATCCTGGACGAATATCCATAGACTTCATCTCAATCTTCATGAAAAAATGCATTATTGAAATCAAACTGTTCGCAATCCCAACCAAGATTAGCTACACATGACGAAAGAAATCTAGTAGAGTTCATTTTTGCTGTTAGATCAAATGTTTCTTGGGCATCTACACCATAGGTTTGAGTGAACCCCTTAGCCAAATCGAGCCTTAAAACTACAAACTAATCTATTTGCATTGTGTTCAATAGTGAACATCTGTTTGCACCCAACTAGTTTCTTTATTTATGGAAGAGTAACAACTTCCGATGTTCATTCTTTTTTAAGGCCCTCATATGGATTCTTCCTCTTGGTATCACCAAGAGCTTCTTGCCAACCATGTTGAATATAAACTAAAGACAATGAGGATACAAAGGCTCTATAGGCACAAGATAGTATCGTAGGAAACAAATTTAGAAACAGGATGTTTGGAACAACTTCTAACTCCTTTTCTAACAACAATAAGGATATCAAGATCATTAATAATAGAATCAGAATTAGAAGAATCAAGAGTTGAAGGAGACTAACAGCCTAATTTCACAGGATCTGAGTTCAGAGATGGCGCTACTAGGTAGAATGCGCTCAATGGCTTTATCTGCCTTGTCTCCATGGGTGCGCTTTCAAATCTGACCTGTCAGGTCTCCCATTCTTATTTTTCTCATCCTCACTATTGTTAATTTGTCCAAAAACAAGTCTAGGTGCACAATTACTTTGTGGCATCACCTCTTCTTCTTTATTCTCTCCCTGAAGAGGTGATAGAGATGGAGAGATATAAGGCAATAATTACCAAAATATGACATCCATGCTAATAAAAAATTTTCTAGTAGGGGAATGACAGCACTTTTGATTTGCAGACAAACCAGTGAACAGACAATTTGCCTGCATTCCTCCTATGGACAAAACATACACAACCAAAAACTTTGGGGGGAACAACGTAAGAACTAGTACCCGTAAAATTTCCAAATGACACCTGAAGTTTAGTGCTTTCAGTCACATTCAATTAATAAGATATGCAGCTGAAAGTATTGCATTCCCCTAATAGGTTTTTGGGACATGCATGCAAACATAAGAGCTCAAGCCACTGCTTGTTCTTTCTTCCAGAGAGTCCATTCTGGGCATTAGTATTCACAACTTTTTTATATTCATGGAGAGAGTTTGTTGTTATACTTGATCCGTCTGACATTTGTGTGCAGCATAGCACTTCTGCTTTTTTCTTGCTGTGCATAAGAATAAGTTTGTCATAAAGAGGGTAATGATCCTTAGCTAGGACCTGAACCCATATCTGATCATATTCCATGTTCAACCCAACAAGAAAATCATAAATTCACTCTATCACTCTCCGAAATTTAGCAGCATCTGCGAGACACATAGCGTGGAAATCTTGATAATCATCGAGTTCCTGCCATAGACCCCTCAACTCAGCAATATAGAAATAGTCATCTCTTCTCAGTCTCATTCACTTTTTCTCAGCTTATGGATCTGATCATTGTTCTCCCTCTTGGGAATAGGTTTGAGACACTGCACCAAAATTTTTGAGTTTTATTGAATGATAGATATCCTAGAGCAATTCTGTGGTTGCATCAAATTGATACACCAAGAGTCAGTAGTAGCTGGTTTTGGTTTGTCTCCTGTAATATAACCCTGCAAACATCAAGCTTCGATGAACAACAGACAACCTTGACCAAGCAAGGTAATTGGTTCCATCTAGCTTTACCAGCTCAATATGCAGAAAGGGATTTTCACCAATAAATCCAGCTTTTACTCCACCACTTTAAACAGCAGACTTAGAGCTTTTTCCCTTCCATCATGTTTGACTAAGCGGTAAGCATACTAGGGCTGTAACTCTCCTTCACTAATAAAAAAAATTTTAAAAAAAAAAAAAAAAAAAAAGGCAGCAATCTAGAGCTAGAGCTATCATACCATGTTGTAAATAAAAATAACAGAAACAGAAACGGTACAGCCAAAGGAAGAGAAATATTTTAGATTTTTTGTTATGCACTTTTGTGAATTACACCCTTGCCTATATACAAGACTTTCATAAAAGGAAAATAACTATACCTAAATAAAAGCTATAAAGGCTCTATTTGACATGATATCTAGTTTGATCATTAATATAAGCTAGTTTGACCAATAAACTTTATTTGGCAAAATAGATTATTTGAAAAAAAATGTTAGATTATAATTTTCTTAAAAAAAAAACTAGTACAACCAGCATCCAACTAAAAAAATAATAGATTATGATTTTTTTCTTTTATCTTTATGATTTTTTTCTCATTTATCTTCGTTTTATGTCATTTTAACATTTTTCATCTACCTTTTCAGCTATTTTTACCAAATACTTTTACATCAATCAGCTAGATTATCAGCTATCAGATTTTCAGCTATTAGATTATCAACTACAACAAAATTATCAGCTACTAGCTAGATTATCAACTGGTTTTCCCAAATAGAGCCAAAGTAGGATAAAGCATAAGCACTAATACAGCAATAGCCTATTGTAATATACAACTAATCAATCTCTAAAATCATGACACCACTAGCTATCAACAAGTATAAAAGAAGTTCCATAAGGAAATGGTATAACCTCTCAAATACAACACACCAATCCAAAGCCTTCAACTATGACCATAAGAAGAACTTAAAGATCCACATAAAGGCAAGAAACTCATTGACAATCAGCCTAGTATCCCTAGAAAATATCTCAAACTCTAAAGAGGACACTTCCTTAACGACATAGCCATGCATTAAGAACTACTAATACTATGCAATTCAACATATCCTTCTATCTCCAATTACTTTCCTCAAGCCTAAGAGCAATCTCTTCAAAGCAAAGAAGAGAACAGTATCATTTAAAATAAATCTTAGGATACTTGAAAATATCTCAGACATCATATTCTAACCCTTTGATGTATCATTGCTCATTTCATAAGCACTCCTATGGGTAAAACTTAGCATTGCAATCTCCAACTCCCACCAACCTGAGAATAGTCCTTTAAATACAATAAATAACCTTGCCTTCTCCACAAGCAATACTTTGCTGCATTCTTGAAACAAAGGTCATACAATGAAGAAAAAAGGTAGGGGATTGGTGTAGCAAAGCTAGCAGGTTAGACCAGTCAGGATTGGTTTTGGGTTGATTTGAAATCTCAAAAAGTATTCACATGAAAAAACAAAGGTTTATATGAAATTAAAACAGGACAGATTAATGGGCTGATTATTTAAGCTGAATTTAGGGATTAACTTAACGTAGAATGTGCTAGAAATTGGGTGAACTAAGGTTTCAAGGGATTAGGGTTAAGAATTGAAAGTAGCAAGGACGATGATAAGGTTTGGGGGGCTGTTTGTGGAGCAAATAAAGAGCTGCAACAGTAGCATGTGGCAGTAAAAATAAAAGGTTTATCTCAGGCTTCACAATCCACTTCCTTAGGTATCACACACAATGGTGAATTGCATATATCTAAATCAGTGCTTGAGGATTAGAACCAGCTTTCAAACACCTCTTATATGCATGCTACCATCAAAGGTTATTCACATATGTAATTGAAAAAGCATCTCCATCAAACTAAAAGCCAATATGTTATGATTTAATAATCAAACTGAAAACTGAATTTCCTCATAACCATAGTTGTTAAAGGCGCGCCTCAAAGGCGTCAGGCGCACCAAGCGCAAGCCTTTGCACCTTAGAAAGCCAAAGGCAGGCGCTGTAACAAAGGCGTGCGCCTTGATGCGCCTTGAGCCTCAGGCGAGGCGCCCTAAAGGCGCGCCTTTGTGACAATTTGTGCTTTTTTTTTTTGGTTTCATGTCTGATTTAATCTGGACCATTCATTTAAAATAAAAAACCCCTTTTAGTGAACCTCACCATAGCTGATTATTTTAAAAAAAGACAAAAGAGAAGCAGTAACAAGGCTGCTCCAGCAGTAGAAAAGAAAAAAAATAGGAGACTAGGTCAAGAAAAGAGATCTGCTCCTGCCAAAAACCAAATAGAAGAAGAAGAAGAAGAAATTCTGCCGAAAAAACAGAAGAAGAAGAAAAAACAGAGGAAAAAAACTGCTGAAAAAACAGAAGAAGAAGAAGAAGAAGAAGAAGAAGAAAGCAGAAGAAAAAACAGAAAGAAGAAGAAAAAACAGAAGAAATAATCAGCTTTTCACCTCCAACAACAGGTACACAATCTTTTCCTCTTCCTTTTTCTTTTTTCTTTTCCCCTTCCTTAATCTTTTTTCCTTTTCACTTCTTTATTTTCTTTTTTTTGTTAATCTTCTCTTTTTCTTTTTCTTTCTTTTTTTTTCTCTTCAATTTTTCCTTGTCCTTTTATAAAACACAGTTGGTTACTCTTTGTTATTCTTTTTTCTTTTTATCTTCCTTCTTTTTTTTTTTTTGTTAATCTTTTCTTTTTCTTTCTTCTTTTCTCTTTCTCTTCAGTTTTTTCTTCTCCTGTTATAAACTAGTTGCTAGTTGGTTTTTTCCCTCTTGTTATAAACTGGTTACTAGTTGGTTTTTTTCTCCTATTGTAAATTGGTTGCTGGTTGTTGGTTGGTTCTTGTGCTGGTTGGTTTTTTTCTCCTGTTATAAACTGGTTGCTGTTTGGTTCTTATGCTGGTTATGTTTGTTTAAGTGCTGATTTTGTGCTTATTAATATGTTGGTTATATTGACTTTGATAAGCTAGTTATAGTGTTGATTTTGTGCTTATTAATGTGCTGATTGTATTGATTTAGAGCTGATTTTGTGTTGATTTGGTGCTGATTTGGTTTCTTTACTGCTGATTACTTTATGTTGATTTCAACCTTGTTAATATATTATGGAAGCTAGTATGGCTTCTAGTGCTTCAACAAATCCATCAAAAATTCGAGATGGAAGTATGTTCGTATGGAAACAGCAAATAACTCCAACAATTTGATTTGTAACCTCTATGAAAAAGTTACAAAAGGGGGTATTTATCGTGCCAAACAACATATCACTGGAGGATTTCGAAATGCTAAAGCTTACACAAGATGTCTATCTCATGTGCATCAAGAAATTCAAGAATACATGGAGAAAAAAGCTGTTTAATCTAATCTTGAAAGACTTGCAATTCCAGATTTTGTGGATATAGATACTTATGGTGATGATGCTCAAGAGTTGGATGATATTGGAGCTAGTAAAGGCTTAAAAAATAGTAGTACTAAATCTGTGAATATGCAAAATAGGCCAAGGCAAAAAGGTCCAATGGATGTGTATTTTGCTTCTAATGTAGAAAAAATTGTTCAAAGTAGGAAATACTTGAAAAAGGAGAAGCAAACTACAATAAATGAAGCATGCAAAAAGAAATTGCGGGAAAAAGCTTGTAGAGACATAGCTCGATGGATGTATGATGTAGCTATTAATGTTGTTAACTATCCTAGTTTTCAAGTAATGGTGGAGTCTATAGGTCAATATGGTGTAGGTTTGAAACCACCTAGCTATCATGAGGTGCGAGTTCCTTTCTTGAGAAAAGAAATTGATTGCATGAGAACTATGGTGAAGTCTTATGAAGAAGAATGGGCTAAATATGGTTGTTCTATCATGGCAGAGGGTTGGACAGACAAAAAGCAGAGGACACTCATTAATTTTTTAGTGAATTCCCCTAAAGGATCAGTTTTTCTTGAGTCTATTGATGCTTCTGAATATTCAAAGACTAGAGAGAAAATGGTTGAATTGCTCAATAGATTTGTGGAGCGTGAGGGAGAGGCAAATGTTGTGCAAATTGTTACTGATAATGCAACTTCCAATGTGATTGTTGGTAAGAAACTATCTTTCTTCTTCTCAATCACATTTTTCTTAGAAAATGAAGTCATTTCATTTCATTGATTCTTTAATTTCTTTTGTAAGAAAATTATTGAAAATCAAAAGACCACATTTATATTGGACACCTTTTGTTGCACATTGCCTAGATTTGATTTTAGAACACATTGGGAATTTATCTACTTTTAAAGTAACATTGAAGCGGGCAATGAGCTTGAATGGTTATATTTATGTTCGCTCAGGTGTGGTCAATTTATCGAGGCATTTCACAGGACAAAGAGATCTTGTTCGGGCTAATGTCACAAGATTTGTTACTGTTTTTTTCACTTTTCAAATGATACACAAGTAGAAGCACAATTTAAGAAAAATGTTCACTTCAGACGATTGGACAAATAGCAAATGGGCAAAAGAAGCTGCTGGAAAGAAGGCAACTAAAATTATCTTGATGCCTAGATTTTGGACCAGTGTTGTGTATATCTTGAAGATATTTGATCCTTTAGTCTGTGTTCTTAGATTAGTTGATGGTAAAAAAAAAAACTTGCAATGGGTTATATTTATGAGGCTATGGATAGGGCTAAAGAAGCTATTATGAAGTTTTTTAATGACAAAGAAGAAAAATACAAGAAAGTGTTCAAAATCATCAACAATAGATGGAAATGCCAACTTCACCAGCTTTTGCATGCAACAGGATATTATCTTAATCCAGAGTTCTTTTATTCAAATCCCGATATATCTGAAGATCAAAAAGCGATAACGGGTTTTTATAAAACTTTGGAGAGATTGATTCCAAGCCATGATGATCAAGACAAAATTACTAACCAACTCGCATTATATCGAAATGCAAAAGGAATATTTGGGATGGAGTTGGCCATTAGACATAGAAAAGTAAAATCTCCAGCAAAATGATGGAAATCCTATGGATCAACTTTAAATTTGCAAAAATTTACCATTAAAGTGTTTAGCCTCACTTGTAATGCTTCTGGCTGTGAACGCAATTGGAGCGTGTTTGAGCATATAAGTAATTATATTTAATGTTTACTATGTTAGTATAGATTGTTCAATTTGTTATTATATATCTTGCTTATCAAGTTACCATGAATTTATATGTTGCAGATTCATAGCAAAAAAAGAAATAGGCTAGCTCAACAACGCTTAAATAATTTGGGGTTTGTGAAATGCAATTGAGCATTAAAGCGTCGATATAATATACACGACCAGATTGACCCCATTTCTTTGAGTGATATTGATGATAGTAATGAATGGTTGATGGGTAGAATGGATGGAGACTCTGATGATGAAGATGAATTGGTGTTTGATGGTGAAGATTTAACTTGGAGTGCAGTTGCTAGAGCGAATGGAGTTGAGGAGGCAACATATCCTACTAGAGGCAAAAGCACCACACTTGTTTCCACTTCAAGTGTTAAGTCTAAACAAATAGAAAAAGGAAAGGCAAAAGCATCTTCTCATACAAGAGCAAACACTCTTTTAGTACTTAGAGATGAGGAAGAAGATGATGTTGAAGAAGATGAAGAATATGAAGAAGAAGAGGAGATTGAAGATGATCAATTTGATGATGATGATGAAGACAATACTGAGCTTGATGATGATTGAATAATTGTGTTTTG